>PVKM010028203.1:0-18414 GCA_004027735.1 Carollia perspicillata
AGAGCCTGTATTAATTGCAAAGTATCTTACTGTGTCTATTACATGACAATAATAAACGTAATTTATACTGTTACAAAGTAACTTCTGTGTAGCGTTTCTATTCCTGCACAGTTGTTCTCCAAGTTGAGCAGTGTCAGAATCCTGCACCAATCCCTGCAGGGTTTGTCAAAGCACCAGTTGGGGGCCCCACCCTCACTGTTCTGAAGTCGCATCTGCTGAGTTAGATCATGCATTTTTAATTTCAAACACGTTCTCAGGTGATGCTAATTTGGCTGATCCAGGGGTAACACTTGGAGAACTACTGTTTGCTGACAAACTCATAATCAGCCAGTGGAGTCAGGCATTATTTTGAGAGCAGTTCTTTTGTAAAGTGATTTTTGAGGAAGGGTCAATCAATAATTAATTGCATATGTAAAAAATCATTTTAATAAGGCAGGGTCAGAAAGGGTATTATTAAAATGAAGGATTTGACTAAGAGAGAAATTGATCTATTTGATGAAATGAGGGTTAGATTAAAATTTTATTAGTTAGGAAGAAAAGATAGTTTATACAGACAATGAGCAAAATCTTACGTAAGTACATTTTTGTTATTTTTTTCATCTAATTATAATTTTCCCCAAAATCTTTGCAGTAAATTGATAATTTTCCTTTATATTCTGCATGTAGCTATATGCATATGTTTTCATCTGAGAGAAATATGTTGCTTTTGAGACAAAGAAATACATACTTTTTAAGGACATGTTTGATTCATCTTTGCATTATGAAATTGTTAAAGAAAGTCATACGAGTTTTTTGTTTAACTAGTGCTTTGTTACTATTGTTCACTTCTTAAAAATCAACGGGTGCTTCTTTGATTTGCTGTAGAAGCAGAAAGAAATATATATTCATTCTGGAGTCCAGCCGTGATGCTCTTTGTTTCCTGTTTCTTTATATTCCTATTTAGATAAAATAATTTAAAAAATCATATCTTTTGTTTGTACTATTTTAAGTTTATTATATAACTGTGATATTATCAACTAGTTTGCAGGATTTAGTTTTGTTAGGTAAGAATACTAGCTGTATTCTGAAGGTGCTCTGAAATTTGTAAAGAAAATGTGTGTTTTTTTCTTGTACAAATTTATACAGTTATGAGTTCCGATTAATTCACATAATAAATATTTCTCAGCTACATATCATGTGTAAATGATTCTGGGGATATCCTTTTCTTTCTTATTCACAGTGCCTTTAAAAACCTAAGGTACTGGCCATGACTGGTGTGGCTCAGTGGATTGAGTGCCAGCTTGTGAACCAAAGGGTCGCCAGTTCGATTCCCAGTCAGGGCACATGCCTGGGTTGCAGGCCAGGTCCCCAAGCTGGGGGTGTGTGAGAGGCAACCACACATTTATGTTTCTGTCCCTGTCTTTCTCCTTCCCTCCCCCTCTGTCTAAAATTAAATAAATAAAATATATTTTTAAAAAATCTAAGGTGCTGTATTTATATCCTGGGTCACACATGTTGTTTCGTTGTGACAGCAGTGTTCACTTTGGGGGACATTTCCAGCTTGTCTTGTCCCACATCCCCAAACAAACTTCTGGAAGGCTGAGGGTAAATGGTTCCTGCTCTGAGTAGCCAGGAAAGGACATCAGGTTCCAGTCACACTGTCAACTGGAATAAATTTTCTCCAACAATATGAATAATAATAATGTAAGGCTACGTGTCTAGACTTTTAAAAGAATCGGCCCCATGTTATCTCTCCTTGATTTGGTCTTCAGCTTTTCCCCCTCATAGATAGATTGTTCTGTCTTTTCGTGTTGTTCAAGTACAGCTGTCTCCATTCTCCCACCACCACTTTCCTCTGCCCCTCCGATCCCCACCTCCCACCCTCAATTCTTCTCCCCTTGGGCTTTGTCCATGGGTCCTTTACACGTGGTCTTCAACTTTATTACAATTAAATTCAACTGAAAAATTCTCATTTGATTAGGTAGTAAATGCCACAGCTAGATGCAAAGTACCATACTTGCTGCCTCCAGTTATAAATGAAGGTAAGATAGAATTATAATATAATAGAGGAAATAATAAGAATGCATAAATAACTAGAATTTAGGATATCTAAGAAGCCTTGACTACCTTTTGCATGTTATAATGGAATATCTTTTTTAAAAGATTTTATTTATTTATTTGTAGGGGGAAGGGAAGGGAGGGAGAAAGAGAGGAAGGGAAACATTGACATGATTGAGAAATATTGATCTGTTGCTTCTCATACACATCCCAACCGAGGACTGAACCCATAACCCAGGCATGTGTCCTGACCAGGAATTGAACTGGTGAGCTTTTGCTTTTGTGGACACTATGCCCAACCAACACCCATTAGGACCAGTATCTTTTTTAAGAAATAAAAATAAATAAACAAAATGCCATGCCTTGCATACATAACATTTGTCTCCTTAGCTAGGCTATCCACTTCCTTAGGTCTGGGTTCCTCTATCCTGTACATTGACTGCCATTCCTCTAGTACCTAACGTAGTGTCTGCCAGCTTCTCCATCCTCAGCAAACCCCGGTTACATGAGTAAAGAGTGGATGGATGAATGAATGAGTGAGTACATGAAAGTCTCATAAAGAGACGAAGGCACATACAAGCCTTTCATCTTTGCTTCTTATACCAGTTAGGGGCTTTTTACTGTTGAAATACATCACCATCGTATAAAAATATGTGGTTTTAGTAATGAATATACTTTCATACTTCTTTATGATAAGGTTACTATCTTCAATAAACCAAGAATAATTTTATGGGACTCTGAACTGAGACCTGATTACAAAATATTTGAATTTCAGTGCCATCTCTGTCACTAACTTTTTGGGTCAGTGGACAAGGCATTTACTAATGAACTGGGTTTTTTCCATGCCTGAGTTATTTTCTGGGAATAAATTAGGCATTAGAAATGCTAGTTCAAATTTGTCTGTATTTCCTCAACTGACTTTATTTTTCCTGTGATATCAGTGTTTAATCTACCATGTCAGATTAGTTGCTGCTTGCTAGGTTTGTATATTTTCTGAGCAAAATTATTATCTTATTTTTAGCATTATTCATTTAATTTGAAGGCTCCTAAGCAAAACATTTCAAGGAGGAAAAACATTTAAAAATTAAATTGTTTTCAGATTTACGTATAAGAAGTGTTAATACTTTTATCCACAAAAAATAGCCAAAGACCTTGCAGCAAAGAATATTACTCCATTTTTATAAAATCAAAGAGTTCATTTTTTTCCCCCCTAAAGAAACAATTTGAATACAACCCGACCTCCTTCCCTTCCCTTTTACAATGGAGTATGGTCAAAATCAAACCTCCATTAAAAATTCTCTAATATCTTTTTTTGCATTAACATTTCAAACTCAATTTAAGTATTCACAGATCTCATTTTTAATAAACTTAACAAAATTCAGGTAATTTCCTTCAACTTTCGAGATTGAAGGACAGCAGTTGGTACAGATATAAAAACGATGTACGACCATGAGCAAAGCCCAGAATCAATTATATATAAGAAATAACATAACACATGGAAAGAAATTAATCAAAAAGAAGAATTTCTACTTTATGATTCTCTGGTCTACTACCTGCAGGCAACAAATGCAAATGAAAAAAATCAACATTCTCCTGGCAGATAAGAGAAAAATTAATAAAAATATTTCTTTCCTACTAGATCCCCTGATGCAACTATTGTTAAAAGTGAGTGACTGCAGGAAGAACTTGCTCATTTAAAATACTATTTTTTTAGACTGCAGAAATCAGGTTTCCTTTTTGCTGTTAAGCTCAATTACATGAGTTAGTGTGGATTTTCACTGTCCAAAGAGCATCCCTTTTCCTTGGTCCTTCTCATTAAATGGCTCTGTAGGGTATGCATGAGACAAATGTAATAGGAACCAAGTGAGAAGCGTTTTGAGGTATGCCTACAGGGTAATGATGATTCATAAGGAAGTCTGAGTGTGGCCGCTGAAAACTCTAAGAGAGGAACTACCGAGAGCTGCAGAATATGCTCTGGATGAAATTAGTAAAAAGACATTAATAGTCTAAAGGTAGAAATATTCTACTTCATAATGAGATGGGGAAGGGCACATTTTTTGTGGATTTCTGCTTTATAGAATTGAGTTTTTATTTTTCATTTAAAATTGGACAAACAGGCCATACATGTACAGGATGTATGAGACTAAAAATCTTTTCTATTAGAAGGGCTTTATATTTTGTATTTTGAGAATATCATCCACAATTAAGAAAGGAATATGAGGCTAGAATGCTTTGTATTAGGTAACTAGACATCCAATTTTAATATCAGTTCACTGCCTAATTTCTACCATATATAGAAAATGTAACATAAGTTTAGAATGCAAGTTCTATTTTAACTCCTTTTACTTATCAGCTAAAATGTAGCATACGTGTTTTGTATAATACATATGAAATGTGAACCAGCATTTGTCTATCTCCAGTTTATATGATCATATTCACCTTTTGAAAAGTAGAATCACATAACCAGTGTGGCTCAATTATTATACAACAGTTAAAACATGGAGGTTATTTGCTTAAACTGTCAGATTTTGAGATCCCTATTGTTTCATATCTACATCAGAAGATTTTACATACCTACTCATTCCTTTGTCTGAGTAGATCTTTTGCAAACAAGTTTAAAGCAGTGCAAAACAGAAGCTGGCAACTTGGGGACAATATCACCATTTTCATTTTCATTCATTTATTATGATTTTTGAGAAACTTATTCCATTGGTATATATTTTTGTGTTCTATTCATGAGTAAAATAATGTAAAGTTTGTGATGAAAGTTTTAATACTAATAATATTATATGATAAAAATTATCTGAAATGGCATAGTTTAAGAAGCAGTAGAATAAAAAGATGTGGAAATATTTGTGTGTTTTCGGGGGATATTCACCTAGCAGAATTTCTGAGCACGCTGTGATGGATTATTGTAATTATTGGGAATGATAATATTTAAATGTGACTTTCTTCCCACCTGTCAGTCGCAATCAAGGCTGCCCAGTATTCTGAAACAGCCTCATTTTGCTAGGTGGCTAGTCTTGTGCAGCCTCTAGAATGCTTAGAATATTAATGCAAAGAGAGGAGAGTGAGTGCTTTCTATAGTTCCATTATGACAAAGGTTTGTTTTGTTCTAACCAAAAGGCATGCAACCCCTAACTAAAACATGTATAATAAAGTAATGCCAGTCAAGTGCTTAAGAGAAAGGATCACTGTAGGAGGATATCACATCAAAACTAGAGAATTTATTTCTTTCCCCTCTTCGTATTTGGCCATATATATTCATTTTCATAGAATTTAATTTCTTTCTTGGCTGCCTCATTCTGAAGTGCTTTGAATTCGTAGGAAAAAGATACTATGACATGTAGGTCAGAGTGGGTCTACTTATACTAGGCTATCAAGGGAGGAAATTATTGAGACAGCATAGCTTTAAAGACACATACATTTGATGGAATACTTACCGTGTCGGTCTTTATCAGTTCTTGCATTTTCTCATTGTATTGCTTCTTTCAGTCCTTCCTCCTCTGAGTTCTTACATATCTTCTATATTTTTTTCCCTAAAGTTTTTTTTGTCACCTTCTAGCTTTCACTCCAGTGAGTGGCCATGGGTGGGTGTCAGGGATTTCTTTAACTCCCCCAAATGGTAGCACTGATGTTTTTCATAAATTCATTTATCTTGGGAGGAAGCACTCCCCACACTGCTTCTTAACCACACATACCCAATTCTTCATTTTTATTTCATTCAAAATCGCGCTACCATTGTATACTTAATCTGGAACTTCCCATTTGTCCTTGCCAACTGCAGGTCCTTGAAATTAGCACCACGTGGAAAACGCTGCCACACCCCGCTCAGGCCCAGTTTTTACAAGGCCGCCTTGGTGCTGGTGAAATGAAAGGCATCACCGACCTTGGACGGCGTTATCAGGGGTTGGGAATCTACACCACCCTTCTGGCTTCTGCGTTATCTCGAGGGCAAGGGTAGTAGCTCTGGTGCGTTCCGATGGCACCTGAATGCACAGTTGTCTCCCTCGCTGAAGAGGAAAGTGTTCCTGTGCTTCCCCCCCGAATCTCCCAGGACCCTCTGTTTTCCTCCAGTGTGAAATACCAAAGGATGCCTACTCATTCTGAGCAGTGATTAACAGGGTTATGGGCCTGGCGTATAGCGCTGTTGTAGTGTTAGCTTGAGGATGTATGGCTACTTTTCAGCATTTTAAACGGGGTAAATATTTATATTTACAAACATTAAGATGATTCATTCTGGTGAGTGTGTTTCACTATCTGTAAATCAGAGGCATTTGAAGTGCTGAAATTCAGATTTCCTTCCACTTGCCTGCCAAGTGGCCTCAATCAGAAGTAATTTTCTCCATGAGGGCACATGGAACTCAGTCGTGAGCCTTTTCTGAGTAGGTGTTATTATTTGTGTCAAATTATGTGTGGTGATTTTTCTGAAGTGGACTTCTGTGCCCACCAATCCGTACACAGGAGGTTCCTTCGGTCCCTCCTTCCTCGGTGCTGTTAATTGTACTTGTGTTTCACGTGTCTCTTACCTTTTTAAAATGTTAGTTAACGGCCACGACTTATCTGTAAGGTTTTTTTTCTGTTAAAGAAACATGGAATATAGACAGTAGAGTGAGGTCTGATCTTAAACCATAAATACTATGCATTTAACAGGAGCCTTTTTCCCCAGAGCCTGATTTGAGAGCATGGCTAAGGGAATGGTTATTAATTTCACATTTTAACATTTAGTAAACTATATAACTCTGACACTTGCTTTGGGAAACATACAAGCAGGCCATTAAATCACTGTTATGTGGCTTGTTCTAGATACCGACATTGAGATCTTGTGTATTTTGAACAAGGAGCTCAAAAGAATTCTTTACCTTTTATTTTGGTTTTTATAGTTCGTTTTTGGAAATGAATACTTCTTTTCAATTACATGCCTAGAATTGCAGACTGATAGCAAACACATAAAATAAAACAGTCCCTAGAAAAGAGAATACTATACTATCAATTAAGATTTTATTGTAATTTTTGATAAATAAGCCATTTTGTGGATTTGTTTCCTTTTCAACTTTCACATGAGGTTTTCCATTTAATCTTCAGTAAAACTATTACATTTGAATTTGATATCATACTATGGGAGCCAGTTTTTTAAGTCACTGAATATTTTAAATAATTGTTCAATTACCTATTATCTTCAATAAAACCCTTCTGAGAATGATAGCATACGTGCTTGTAATTTCCTTATTTAAAAAGAAAACATTTTTATTACTATTGATTTTATTCTTATAATATGAATTCCTTCTCTTTATAATATATAGGCTTTTATAATTGAAGAGCCACTAGAAATAAAAAAAGGAATTTACTGAAATATATATGAACTATTAACAATATTTATTTTACAATTAGACATTTTTGGTAGCAAAACCCAGAGTATGTATTCGAAAAGTATATATTGTCATTTATGTTATAACTGATACTTAGGCCATTGCTGTTCAGATTGCTTTAGTATGGCTATGAAGTATGTAAATAATTACATTTTAGTGATCAATTATTTTAGTTTTAGTAGGGTCTGCAAGGTGATCTCTCTCACTGTTTGGGTGCGTTGTCCATGATGTTATAGTGTACATTCTCAGTAATCTGAGAAGAGCAACAAGTGGTTTCTCAGTTTTTAAAGACGAAATCTTTAAGCATCTATGAATAGTTATGTTAATATGAATTAACCATTTCTGAAGATTTTTGTGTTTATGAGTTATCTGCATTTTTTAGTGTTTATAACTACTAAAGAATGGCTTGCATGGTACTACGGAATATTATAAAAGGTATTTTTAAATCTTGAGGTTTTAATTAAATGTATTAGGGTGACATTGCTTGTTAATAAGATTGTGTAGGTTTCAAGCGTACATTTCTCACACCAACTTTTTTGCTTATTAGCTTGTAACCTTATTCTAGTTAACCGTAACTGCATAAACTCTCCAGATCTACAAAATAAATATAGTAGTAATTCCCATAACTACTGCACTGGCTTATTTCAAAGATTACATGGAAGTCCTATATGAAACACAAGTGAGAAAGCTTCACACGGCTTCTTTTGATCATAATTGTAATAATTAAGTGTTTTGAGAAAATATGGAAAATATTTTATTACTCATTAGTCTCAGAATTAATCATTGGAGTTATCAAATACATGTTTAGTGATTGTAATAGTTTACATTGTTACTACTTTACACATCCTTGCATATTTTGCTACTTGACATTTGCTTTTAAAAGTTAAAGATTATAGTTTTAAACTTGAAATAATAAGAAGAAATAAAAACAAATATGAGATCCATGACACAAAAATCCATGTTGTTGTTTTTTTTTTAAATGCTACACCTTGATCTAAGAAAACACATTACCAGAGTATTTGGAATTAGGGCTTTCTTTCTTCCTTAACATGTGCTATTTTAAAGAAAAAAAGAATAAATGACTTTTAAAAAGGACACAGAAACTCCTTGGATGTTTTGAAATTAAATCCATGCAACTAATTCTCTTTGTGAAAATGTATCATATGAATTCAGCCCTTCGGAAGCTGGCTTTGGGGAAACACAAGATACCCCACTTTGCTGTGTGTGTCTGTTTCTGTTTGCCTACACGTGTATAAGGTTTGTAACGTAAACCTTTAAAATAGTCACTATTTTAAATTAGTCATGAGTTGTCCTCTGGCCCTGAGAATTTCCTAGCACATTGAGAAGAAGTAAGAGAAAGAGACTGCCTACACCCTTTAAGTGTTTAGCCTGTCTGGTTAAACTGCTGACCTGAGTGACAATTAGTACAAATTACTACAATTGTGTTGTTTGGATAAAATGCCACATCGCTTCTTTAGAGGCGACGGCAGACTTCTGCTTAGTGAAATGAGTCAGAGATTTCGCTTCTTCAGGGCAGTCGGAAATCACGATCAGCCGTGTCCTATTCCACGTAGTCCACTGCTCATCCATCTGAGCCACTACCGCCCTCCCTTTCCTTTCGACAAAATAGGTCTATTAATGTAGTGCACCTCACTCTTATTCACGCCAAAGAAGTTGTATTTTTATTACTGAAAAAGTATCACATAAATACAAATTACATTTTTCATTAGAAAACTACTTTTCATTTCAGAAAAAAAATTCAATTAATTATGAATAGGGTTGTGCTTTCATCAGGGAGAGAAATATGTAATTTTTCTCCAAGCCTCAAACACATATAATGAAATCTTTTCTCAGAATCCACTCTTAGGATGGATTTTTAAAAGTATAGACTTTATTAAAATCTCAGTTCAATTAAAATGCATTCAATTACTTTAAATCTTTATTACAATCTCAGGTAAAATTGTACAACGGTGTAAAAGAGACTTGTACTTTTTACCAGGCTGTTAATTCTAACAAATGAACGTAAGGCGCACAGTTTTGCTCTTCAGGGGAGAATTGAAAAAATAAGCTTTGGTTTTGGAGTTGGGGCTGGGGCAGGTTGGAGGTGGAGGTTGCTCTCTAGGCAAAAATCTCAGGGACAGATTTCCTTCCACTGCTCATCATGGGTCAGTGTTACTTGTGAATGTGGGTGTGGCACCTTAATCAGAGAGACTCTATGTGAGGATTTTGTTTCACTGTCATCTTTGGATATTTTTGGTACAGTGTCCCTGATTCTTTTTCAAGGGCCGCTAGAAGACGCCATTGAAGAGGAAGAAGAAGAGTGTCCATCAGAGGGGACAGAAATCATCTCAAAGGGGGACTTTCCATTGGAGGAAAGCTTTTCCACAGAATTTGGGCCTGAAAATCTGAGCTGTGAAGAAGTGGAATTCTTTTGTAACAAAGGTAATCATTAATGGTTGGTTGCAATATGTGACTCCAGTCACTCAAGATGATTTTGTAAAGTTTAAAAGGTTCACTGACAACGTGGAGTAAGTGTGCTGAAATGGCTAACTGCTGAAGGTAATTCAGCGGTCTGAAAATGCACGCAGAACTTTTTAAACATAAGATTATTTTGAAGGATAAAAGAAGTTATTCTACTTCAGTAAGATCTGTTGTATATTTAAAGTTTTATGTTAATTGGCCAGTTGACTGTGAACATTTTCATGTTGATTGGCCAGTTACTGATTTTATCCAAATACCTTTAATGTTGATCAGTTATTCATTTATTTTTCAACAAATACTTATTGAATGTCAATTGTTTGCAAGGTACTGAGTGAGGCAGTAGTGTCAGCCATAGTGAGTAGAGTCCCGGTCCAAGTGTCTGGCTCACTCCTTTTAAATACTGAATGCTGCAGGCATTTGACATTGACTTTCAACACTGAGGGTGATGATTTTGGGGGGTGTTGTCAAATAAGAAAATACACACTTATTCTCCATTCTAGAAACTCTTTTGACACATTAACATTAAACCGGAAGAAGAACTTGAGACAATGTATCTCAGCTTATTTTTAACCTTGACTTGGACCCAAGGGCTCCCTGCCAGTAACTGTGTCCTCACTGGATAGGTACACGCCTTTGCTTGCTTTTTCCAGAAGTGAGTTTAAAGTTTCTCATGATCCTTTTTTATTTTTTTATTTGATTGTTTTGTCTCTGAAAGTGAGGGGAGTCTTCTGTGGCCTCCTGCACCAGCGGACAGTTGCACAAGCTTTTGGGTCCCTTTCTTATCTTAGAACAGCTGTTTCTGTTGATTTTACCATGACGATTTCCCAGAGACCGTCACTGGGAGTGTGTGTCTATCTCTGTAGGTCTGTGTTCACACGATTTTTATTCAGACTTGTATTTTTTAGGCAGACAGAGAAGTTATGTGCAGTGATTTTTTTATATTTTTGTGTGAATTTGTTGACTAGACTTGATAGTCTGCCATAAAAGCTATCCCCCCAAAACTGCTAATAATAAACATTTCTCTGTGGCCACATAGATGTTTGATACATATTAAAATTCCAGTATGACTTCTCATGTTGCTGGTATGAGAACCAAAAGAAGCCAGCCCGTTTCCATCCCCGAGGTTAGTAGAGCACCTCAGCCTAAAACTGTGCGGGTGGAGTCAGCCCCAGCACCTGGATACATGGAAGTTCAGAAATCCCTTCAAAGAGTTATTTCTTTGACCATTCTCCTGAAGACCTCAAAAGGGCTTTGTAATCTGGTCCTTGTCTCCACATCAGAGACTTTAGTTGAAAATAAGAATGGAATAGACGCAATGGATCAGACAGAATTGTACAGAAAGAATAGGTCTTCCTTGTAAGCAAACTCAAATTTCAGGCCAAATAAATATTGTCATTAGTTCTGGATGTAGAACCGTTTCTTGATGTGTAGCCATGGCAATACAGGTGAGAGCTGGCTGGGGTTGAAGAGTTTTTGGGTCTATTTGAAGACATCCTGTTTTCCTTCTTCGTCAGGAAATATATCCTTCACTGCATTGAAGAGTACCTACCTTCTTTTGTATTGACACAATAAAAAGAAACCAGTAGTTAGAAGGTCCCATTTATTCTGCTTGTGCTTGTCATTTAAAGAGTTAATACATGGATTCAGATATTTTTGTCAATTTAATTAATTCAGGGAGGCATTAATGATAGGTATGATTAGATATAACTTGCTGTTTGGAATGATCGTTGGTTAAGGCTTATGTTTAATGAAAGAATTATGGAATTCCCAGTTTGAGGTTAGTGATTTTTGGAAGAGAACAGACTTAAGGTAGATGCTCACATGACTACATCGTTATGGTCTCCAAACAGTAATCTCCATCTGCACTAAAGAGAGTCGTAACTCATGAACAATAATGACAGGCTTTTAGAAAATAATAAAAATAAAATACAATGATTAAGAACATTATTTAATTGATATTATTAATTATTTCATACACTATTAGAAATTTGAAAATGCATCAAATAATAAATGTTTTATATATCAGATGTAATATATTAAATTACATCCAATTAATACATTTCTTATTATAAACATAATTCTCTAATGTTTAGTTTAAAACTAGAATGTGATGATAGGTGGGAATAAGGATCCTTCTTTTCATATAATACTTTTCAGGATAAGTACTATTACTACTGTTTCAAACTACTGCCACCTTATTTAATAGGAAAATACTTTCCTTATTTTACTGTCCTAGAGTGAGACCAGGGAATTCCCACTGACGCCAGTAGGAACTAGCATGAGACACTTCTTTGATATATATTGCACCCCCTTGAGGTTGTGCAAGGAACTCCATGCATTTTTCACTTAAGTTGATTAGCCTCAGTAGGAAGAGAAAATTTTCTCTCTGGAAAATTAGAAATTAATCTTTCTGTAGAAATTCACATATTAGTCTTACTGGCATGTAATTATGTTTTCTTTCCAGTTTCATGGATGAAGATAGATTAGGTATTTAAAAAGTGTAAGTATATAAATGGTTAATTATGCCAGTGTTATGTCACAAAAGCAGGTAAGAATTGTTCTGAAGAAAAACATTTTTTCTTTGGATCATTGATGAAACATACCTTTTGTGCATATTCTAAATCATTTATAACAACTTAAAACTTGTCAGTACACATAGGAAAATCAGTTGGTTAGTTTGGCAAGTTTCTTCACCTAAAAATCTAGCCATGACCAAAATTTAGCAATGATATAGTAGCCCAAATTGGTACAAGAGATAACATTTTTGAAAATCCAATGATTTTTCCCAATTAAACAAAAGATAATAGTTAAAAAATCTCTTATCCCAAAAACATGGCTAAAATATCTTAAGTTTTCCAAGCAACATGTTTTGACACATTGTCGAGAAAGATCACTGAGGATGCGCATGTAGTTATGATATCTTTATTCATACTTTAGGCACTGTGTTTTGTATAAAAGCAATCATATACTATTGTGATTTCCTACTTTAAAGAAAAGAAAATAGACTCTTTGACACATAGCTTATTATAGGTTAAAGTTCTTGCTTTTGAATTGAGCTCCATTATTACAGGATATATTTGATATTTAGAATGACTATTTATTATTGGAGTGTTTTCCTAAGTTCTGTGTGGGTATTATCTGTTTTATTGTTGTAAAAGGGAAAGCTTTCTGAGAAGCCTCAAATAATTTATTAATATTAATAAAGTTTCTAGTCATCATAAAATGTGATTATATATGATCACATCACTTTCATAAGGTAATATTCCACTGTAATGTCAAAAAACGTTGGTAGGAATTTTCTGTTAGCTTTAGATGTGTAGAGTTCTTAATCATGTGAGTCTAAAGCATAAATATTCACAAATGAATTTGGAAAAGATCACCTTTAAATAACCTTTGTTATACTTACAGGCCTAAAATTTGAGTCTGACAATTCCATTGGAGTTTCCTATGTCACACTTATTTTGGGTCAGTTGTGTACTTTATGTTTCTAGTTTTCATCTTTGAAATGAATGTTATTTAAAAAATACTATTTAAGGTTCCTTTGATACACTTAGATTTTAAGAATTTCAACAGAACATAAAGTACTTTAATTTGTGTCACCCTTTTCTGTTCCGTGAGTTTAGATTCTTTGGCATCTTGCCTTACAGTATCTCTGAGAGGAAGGAAACAAGCAAGAATTATTTCCTTGAATTTACAGATGACGAAGACATCAGGCTGGGTCCATAAGTGCTACACATTTCCTGTGGTGCTGGATTATTTGCTTCAGTGAATTTTTTCTGCCTTTCTTCTGGTTTATAAAGTAAACATAGAAGTACATCCATGCACATTTAGAACTAAGCAAACTAATACATATTGACACACAGGTGGTCTGGAGAACAACCTGAGGGGCTTTTGGTTGCTAGTAGGTGGGAACTCTTATTTATTGGCAATTCTTAGATTAATTTAGAGACAGTAAGCTTCATAATAGGGTTGACATGGAGCAGTTCTAAAATTGGCATACTATTATTAATTGTTTGGAAGAGAGTTCCCTCATAAAAATATTCAAGTTTGTTAATGACTGAAGTGGATAAGCAGATCTTGGGACACAGTCCAGGAGAATGTCACAGGATATATGAACAGGAAGAGAAGTGTCAGGTCAATATCACTGTTGGCTAGTAAGAAAAAAACAACAACCCTAAAGAAGCTGCATGTCAGTGAGCTCTGAATTATCAGTAACGATTACCTACAAAAGTTACTGAGGAATTTTCCAAACTGTTTTCTGATGGCGTCTTTAACAAAGGCTGAAAGGGGAAAATGCTGCCATCGACGTTGATTTTGGAAGAAAAACAAACCATACTCTAGTCCTCGTTTCTAGACATGGAGAATAATGAGAGAAATCACTGGAAATAGTGCTTTACCTGGAGAGAGATACTAACACAGGGAGGGGCAAAAGTAGGCGTACGGTTGTTTGGATGGGAATTAATACTGTGATTAATAAATAATGGAAGAATAAATTCTGGGTTCTGCGTGCTCACCGCTGGTAACCTACTTTTGCCCACCCTGTATTAGAGCCCCTCAATCTGGAAAGACAAGGGTTGAACAAAGGGAGCACAGCGGAGACCCACAAAACAAGGAAACGGGGTAAAATGGGGTTTTCTCATGACATCCAAAAAGATTTTATATATGTAGTATGCAGAAAGTAAAAGTAGCAGTTCCATTTTAAATAAGTTTTAAAGTAGACAATGCAAGGCATATTAAAGAACATAGACTGCAACCTGAGTTACTCAGACTTGGATTTCACTGTATCTCCAGAAGTAATTAATACCAAATCCATAGCAAACATAAATGGACATGTAATTGGGTTGGCAGAAACTTCCAGTTCTGTCCAATAGATCAAAGTCAATACAACTCAACCCGTATAGTAAGCATCTGCTATTTGCAAGACCCCCTTCCCAGTGTTGGGGACACAGCAGTAGACCAAAGTCAATCCCATTTTCAGGAGAGTGTGACCATCAATCAAACTCTTACACTGTGTGATACAATGGGTGATGCTGACCACTATGACGAAAAACAAAACACCGTCAGTGTGATTGAGCAATATGGTGTATGTGTGTGTATGCATGTGCAGGCTAGTTTATACATAGTGATGGGGGAGGTGAACTTTGGGCAGAGATCAGGGGAACGGGCGTGAGCTTCTCCTACTGAGTCAGGTTGGCTGCATCTGTGCGGCTGATGTTGCAGGGAGCCAGAAGAGGACAGCAGAGAGCTGGGGAGTAGGAGAGGTGTTGTCATACCTGTGGAATTCCTTGCTCTAGGGATTCTGGAGTCCCACCACTTTGGAAGGCTTTCGAGAGCCACCGACGAGACTTGGGGGCATAACTGGCACAAGAGACATGGTCATGACATTACGTGGAAGTACCTAGGGAAGAAAGAGCTGCAGAAAGTTTACAAAAGCCTCATAGACACAGACAGCAGTATGGTGATCACCAGAGGGAAAACGGGGGATGGGGGAGGTAGAAGAGGGTAACGAGGGATAAATGTTGATAGCAGGAGACTTGACTAGGGGTGGTGAACGGACAGCACCATATGCAGATGGTGTGTTATAGAATTGTGCACCTGAAACGTATGTCATTTTGTTAACCAGTGTCACCCCAATAAATTCAATAAAATGTTTTTAAAGGCAGGAAATGTGAGCCAGCAAACTGGGGAAGCTGTCAGGAGATATAGATAACCCCAATCAGAATCATCCTAGTAGCCAAGGGCTTGATGAGACTCCATCTGTAGCTCATTAATGTGGTTTCCAGAAGAGCAGTTTGGGGTGTTTGAGAATGGTCTGCGTCACTTTGCTCTCTTCTTTAACCCCAGAGTTGGGTGTGTGTTTCTGTATGTTTTCACATCCCTAAATCGGAAGGAGAAAGGGTAGGAGGCCTGAGGATCAGAATCATTTCCATTATTGTGCTTACCTGTTCCTACCAGTAGGTTGCCAGAGATACTGAAATGCCCCTCTTCCCCACCCCTTCCTTTCTTCTGTCTGTGAATTCTGTGGCTTTGTTTAACATTTAAGAAATAACTGAGGAAAAGCTATTTCTTCTCACAAGTATAACAGACCCAAGCCTAGATTACTAACATGTAAAGCAACAAAAATATTCCCTAGATCCTTAATGCTGTTCCTCTTTTCTTAAACCACAACTGTTGAAGAAAGAAAACATACCTTCATACAGATATGGTTGAGGGAGTGGTAACTGCTTGTTTTCCATTTGATCCAGTGTCAAACATGCATGCTATTTTATTTCCTCTCTTCACTTTCGTTATTTTTTTAGTTCAGAAAGTCTGTTCACCTGTATATCACAAACCCCTTTCAGTCAGTCTGATTTATTTCCTCTTCCTGTATGCCTTTAATGACAAGTTTTTCTCTCCTCTAATGCTTGGGCAACTGGAATCAGAATCCGCAAAATGCGGCTCTACCACAATCACTTTGAGTTCCTCGAGGAGGGACATGTTTACAGGCAACTTTGCTCCTTTTTTTTCTTAAAGGGATTAAGAAGCTGAGCTTTTAAAATTCTTGCATATAACATTGACATTTCCAGAGTACATTTGGACCAGGGAGTTCAAAGAGAAGGAATAAAAAAGAAAAGCCAATATGACTTTGTTTTTTACCTTGCTGGAGGAGCTGTTTGTGCAAATCGCCTATAAGCTTATTGACCTGAATCTTTGACTCCTTGTTTTCTCTGGATTTGGCTGGAGTGGAGACACTGATGGAGCCCTGATAGAGCTGATTGAACAGCCCCCAGCTTTGCTTGGCACGAACCTCCCTTCCCTTCTCCGCCCCCTCCCCCTCCCTCCACATGACATTATTGTTCCTTGGCAAACCCTCTCTTCTCCTGGATTCAGTACTTCTTTTTTTTTAATATTTAAAATTTTCTTATGTAAGTCATCCAACAATGCAAAATGAAAAGTAATTCATTTTTGAAAATAGAAATAAAGGCGATAAATGTCTTATTCATATTTTTATCTCATGAGGTTGACAAAAAAGAAAACCTCATAACATTTTAGTTTCATTCTTTTATGGCCACCTTAAAATCCTTGAAACACAGTTTTTCTTTGGAATCAGAATGATTTTTTCTTACACCACAACTGTCGGAAAAATGAGGGAGCATTTGAAGGCAAATTATTCTCATAAAGGAGTTAGAATTTTCTTTGTTTTGATGGAACCAGAGGTGAAAAGTTTTGTCCATGACTTTGTATACGTAGAGGTTAGTTGAAGCTTGGTCTGTCTACTTTGTCTCTGATCGCAGATATATTATCGGAACAATTTCAACGAAAGTGAAATGATGGATATTGTGCTGTGTTGAAATGACTCACGATGATATAATTTTTACAAATCATGTATGCTAATTACACCACTCTCTTGCATTTGATCAAGTAAATTCATTTTTTTCTGTGAGCTGACCATCAGTGGATCACTGTGCAACCTGCCAGACATTTTTTGAAACATATTAAAATTTGATAAAATGTGTAATGACATAGTTCTTTTGTAATGTATGAAACAATTCCACATTGTAATAAAGTATATTTTATCCTGCCTCTACTGGACACATAAGATGTTGAGAGATATTTGCCCAAGTTTTCATTACATCTTTATTGTATATCATTGTTGTTGTTAATAATAAAAATTGCCAGTTAATCTAAAACCATTTCTACTATTTAAAAAATTGTCTTTTTACTGTTATGTTTAAGGAGTTTGCCAGTGTAAGAACATTTTTTTTCGACTGGTAAAATTCAACATAAGTTTGTTATTTTTCCTACAATGCTGAAAATCACAGAAAAGCGAGAATTTATTCAGTCTCCTGTTCTGTATACCAATCTAGGCGTCTGGGTATTAGGAGATATGACATTTGCGTGACTGATTGACTTTTTCATCTGATACTGCGTTAGTGAATCGTCTGCTTTAGCTGAGCACTATAAAGGAGAGCTACTTCTTTGTAAGGCCATCTTATTGCTGTGTTGTTTTGTCAGTGATGTGTCAGGTTGAATGAAGAAAACAGTGTTGATCACATTGTAATGATACAAATGGCAATTTTAAATTACAGATATTGTTATGACAGTTTTATTTGCTGAAATTAAATATGTAAATCATGCAGATCTACATTAATGTCTGCCAATCATTTATATCTAGTAACTCTTACATTTCTATTTAAAAGAAAATTAAAAGTATGAATAGCTTTGAGAAACCTGGAAAGCTAATTTACTTTAATCATATAGAATTAATGTAGTTAACAACCCTGAATTTGACTGTTATTCACATTATAATTTGAGATAAAATATTATCATTTTAGAGAAACAGGTCTCGGTATTTGCCCTCTCCTCTACTTTTTGTCCTTAAACATCATCAATAATTTAAAAATATTTTTTCAACACTAGAATTGTTTAGTTTTTAATAAAATAAGATTTTCAAAGCTCTTAGTCTCCTCATATGAAATTCCTATTTTCTTGCTAGTGTGTAAAAATTTTTACCATGTCTGGTGATCATTCCAGAAACAGCAGGCAG
>PVKM010028204.1:0-18403 GCA_004027735.1 Carollia perspicillata
ATTACTTATTGAGTACCTACTATGTGCCAGGCACTAATGGTATAGGAGTGAACAAGAAGTGTTCAGATGTCTCTGCCCTTAAGCAGTTTATGTTTTAAGGTGGGAGATAGACAAGAACCAAGTAACAAAATAAGTAAGTAAAATAAAGAGTGTATCCTATAGTTATAAAGAGAAAAATAAAACATGGAAGAAGGAAAAGAAATGCTTGGCTTTGGGTACTGTGATTTTCAACAGGGTAGGTCAAGGTAGGCCTTGCCGAGGACGGAACATGGGAGCATAAGACCTTAAAGAGGCACGAGACAGGTGTGACCACGGGGGAGGAGCAGTCCAGACTGAGAAGCAGAAAGAGGGGAGGCCTCGAGGTGGAAACCTGCTTGTGTTTGGAGGAATGGCAAGGAGGTCGGTGTGGCTGGAGCAGAGTGAGTTAGGGGGCAGTGGCAGAAGGGTTCGGAGGGATAATGGGAGGTACGGGGTTGGCGGGCAGATCACACTAGGTCTCATCAGGAGACTTCGACCTTCATTCTAAGTGACATGGGAGGCTCCAGAAGTTTGATTAGAGGTGTAACGTAATCCGACTTATGTTTTAAACTGACCGATGTGGTTAATATATTGATAATGGACAAAAGAAGGGCAAGGGCAGAAGCTGGGAGAACATTATGGAGATTATTTCGGTAACAGGGATGGAAGGTTCGGGCTGGAATGATGGCAGTGGAGGAGATAGAAGAGGTTGGAGCCTGCTATATTTTGCAGGTGCAGCCAACATAATGTACTCGTGAATTTCACGTGACATAAGAGAGAAAGAGAGGAGTTGAGGAAACTCCATGGCTTTGGGGATTAAAAACTGGAAGTTGCTGAAAGGGAGCCACATGAAGAGGAGCAGTTTGGGGTCGGAAGGGAGGAGGTCACTTTTAGACATGACAACTTCAAGATGCCCTTAGATACCCAAGTGGGAATGTAGCGTATGTGGCTGGGATTGTGAGTCGGGAGCCCAGGGGGAGTGATCCAGGCTGAATGCGTACCTTGAGTGTTCTCAGCAGATCAGTAGTGAAAAAGGATGGAATTGCATGGGGACTTCAATACAGAGAGAAAAAGAGTCTGGGACCTGAGCTCTGGAGCACCCCCACCCCCAACATTTAAAGCAGGGAGAAAATGATCACTCAGCAAAGGAGAACGGATGAGTGGTCAGTGAGAAAGGAGGAGGAGAAGCAGAGGTGAGCCGTATCCAAAGACAGGCGATGCCAGTGTTTCAAAGGAGGAGGACCGGCTACTGCAGGGTCAAGCGAGGCGGGGATCACTCATGGGGTTTAGCCAGGTCACGGGTGACCTGACAAGAGCAGTGTCCTGGGGGTGGGGAGTAGGGGGCACTGCCTGGCTGAGGAGGTTCAAAGGAGAACTTGGTGAGAGGAATCAGAGACAGTGGGTTTCAGCAACCGTTGGGAGGAACTTCGTGGCAAAGAGTAGGAAGCATGGAGTGGTACCTAGAGAGAGAGATGAGTCCAAGAAAGTATTTTCTATCTTTCTTTTTTAATATGGGAGCAATTATAATGTTTCTATGCTGCTGGAAAGAATCCATTGGAGGGGTAAATTGATGATGCAGGAGAAATAACAGGGATGTTGGTGCTCTGGACACGGACAGGGGAAAGGAAGTGGGATCGACTGCACAGAGAGAGAGAGACTGGTCTTAGATGCGGCTCCAGTCCATAGCTCAGAGAAACAAGAGGGGGAGCAGAGTGTGTGGACACAGGTGCAGGTAAGTTGGCAGATGCAGTGGTGGGAGTGTGTGGATGTTATGTGTGTATGTTCTCTACTGATACTTTTTATTTCCCAGAGGGGGGAACATGAAGCAAAGAGCATCAGCTCAAAAATAGAATGGGGGAAGGGACATGGGAGGTGTAAGAAGGGAGGAAAACATGAGAACACAAGACCTAGGAGAATAAGGAGACTAGAAAAACATACCTGGAACATCAGGCCAGCGCTTACGTTCAGTGGTAATGCATTTAAGTAAAGTGATCAGCGGGGCTGTGTATTAATCCCCACTGTGGGCATGTCTGTGCAGCATGGGTGGAGATGTGGATTTAAAGAACTCAGAACCTGGAGAAACAACCTGAAAGAGAGAGAGAGAAGTAGGATCGAGCACAGGTGAGGAGGGAATAGGCACCTGGGAGGGGACTGGAGAGACATTTATGATTTGGAGGAAGGAGAGAATGAGGAGTGTATTACTGTCTTCTGCTGTGTCTAAATTACCACAAACGTGGAAACTGAAAACAAACACATTCATTCTCACTGTTTCTGTGGGTCAGGAATCTGGATACGGATTAGTGAGGGTCCTCTGTCTCAGGGTGTCTCCCAAGGCTGCAATCAAGGAGATAGTTGGTCAGGACTGGAGCCTCATCTGAGGCTTGGATGGGGAAGAATCCCCTTCTATACTCCTTTGTTCTTGGCAGGATTCCATTTCTTGTGGATTAGCAGAAGAAAGGTCTCACTTCCCTGCTGGCTGTCAGCTGTCAGCTGGAGGCTTCCCCAAGTTTCTTGCTCAGTAGGCCTCTCCAAGTGGTGGGTTATTCCATCAGCCAGAAAAGGAGAGAGTCAATAGAGGAAACCTGCTAGCAAGACGGAAGTTACATCTTCTGTCATGTGATCACCGGACTGGTATCTCCTTTGCCATATTATGTTGCTTTGAAACAAGTCACAGGTCCCTCCCATACCCAAGGAGAGAAGATTCCATGAGGATCCGAATACGAGGAGACAGGAATTATTGGAAGTCATCCTATAATCTATCTTTGACAAAAGAAAATGGAAGAAATGACCACTTCTGAATATGAAGAAGGGAAACTGAGGGAGCTAAAACTCAGCAGATGGCCCCTCCCCTAGTGAGAAAGGAGATGGGATCACCCTTTGAGAGAGAAGGAGCCAATATGGAGGATGTGGGGAAAAAATGTTTGCGACGAGGAGAGGGAGTTTGTAGGTTGAGCAGGTGACTCCTGAACAGCCCTGAGGGCTCAGACAGACTGCAAAGTGTGGGTTTGATGTGGAGCCAATTGGCAGTTAGATGATTTGCTCCAGCAATAGATGGTGCCCTGTTTTCAATCTGAGAACTAATGGATGGAGGGATTGGCCCAGGCTTGGGTGTATTTAAAGGTCATGGTCAAGAGTGCATTAAAAGGGTGTGTTAAAGGTCAGGGTCTGTATGGTACAGGTAAAAAGAAAACAACTCAAGTGAATCGAAGTCATTTTTCTATTTTCTACTTCCACATTCCTGCTTTACCAACTATCCCAAACTAAGTCAGAGTTGGCCTGGCTCTGTGAAGCCCAGCATTCTGCCAAGAGGCAGGGACAGGTTCCAACAGGGCTTCCAGACAGCCTCAATGGGGACACTGTAAAACAGAAGCTCTTTCTGTGAAGCCTGGATCCCCCCTGGAGGCCCCAAGCTCCCCTCCCTCCCTTCAAACATTTTCTGTGAATGGCTCTCATCAACGCTTCCTCTCTCACCTGTGTTTATCCCCCTGTGTTTACCAAGTGCCTTTTGTTGGTTAGTCCCATTATAGATACAGTTTGAAGTGAGTTACTGACAGTCAATACACTGACCTCGGAGGTTAACATGCTGAAGTAGAAAATGCTGTGTTTAGTATGTTCAGGAATTTGATTGTCAATTTCCCAGATTAACAGTTGTCTTTTTCTTTACCATGCCATCACTTGGTCTTGGTATTATGCTGTTGAATAGGGCTAGACCAATAAAAGAGAAAAACTCACGGCCTTTGAAGGTATCCTGTCCAGCCTCCTTCCTTCCAGCAAGGTACCAGAAACAATAATCCTGTGTAGGAAGACTTCAGAAGGAGTCAGCATGAAACGCTGACAACTGAGAAGTATTTTATTTAGAGCATTGAGTCAATGTAAAAGTCTTCATGGTTCAGAAAACTCTTGGAGAAAGGGTAATATTTTCCCACACAAACAGAGCTATGGCGGTCTCATCCATCTTGCTACCCCTGGCACCCAGCCCATTAAAGGCCCATAATACTCATTCAGTGAGCATTTGTTGAGTTGAAATGAGCTTATCTAAAGATGAGACATGAGCAAATATGAGTCATTGCTTGATGATGTCAAATATAGTCATGTGCCTCTTAGCACTGGAATACGTTCTGAGAAATGTTTAGGCAATTTCATCGTTGTGGAAACATCATAGAGGGCATGTACACAGACCTAGATGGTCCAGCCTACTACACACTGAGGGTATATGGTACGGCCGCTCCTAGGCTACAAGCCTGTGCAGTGCGTTGCTGTACAAAACAACGTGAGATTAAATCAAGCACAAGAAAAACGATGCCATCGAGAGATGTGGTAAAAACAAGACGTATGAGGTTGCTGGCGATGAAGCACATCTACTGTTTTATGGCCAGTTCTTTTTCATAAGTAGGAAGCACACTGTAAAGTAACCATGACAAGTACAATAGAGTGCATACATGAACCACCAACACAGTTGGTTGTTATGATCATTGAGTGGCATATACTGTGCATGATGGTATGTGCCGTCCTTGTTTAGGACTGGCAGTGCAGTGGATTTGTTAACCCCAGCATCCCAACAAACAGGAGTTAATGTGAGCTGACACATTGAACAATAATTTTACTGTGACCTCAGTAGGAGATAAGAATTTTTCAGCTCTATTATAACCTAAAGGGACCGCCATTGAATGTGTGATCCATTACTGACTAAAACGTTGTATGGGATACATGAGTATACGAGAAAATGAGAATTCCCAAAGCTTCTTATGAGAGGCTGCATATCAAACATGGAGAATTGCTGCTATGTTATTCCTTTACCATCTTCCTGTATTAAGATAGTGCTTTTTATTTTTAATTATATTTTGCTGATTATGCTATTACAGTTCTCCCAATTTACCCACTTTGCCCCCCTCCACCCAGCAGTCCCTACTCTCTCAGGCAATCCAAAACCATTGTTCACGCCCATGGGTCATGTGCATAAGCTCTTCGGCTACTCCGTTTGCTGTACTGTACTTCACACCCCCCTGGCTGTTCTCTGACCACCTACTTGTACTTCTTAAACCTCTCGCTTCTTCACCCATTCCTCCACACCCTCCTCTTATCTGGCAACCATCAAAATACTCCCAGTATCAATGACTCTGTCTCTGTTCTTGTTTGCTTAGTTTGTTTTTTAGATTCATTTGATAAATATATATTTATTGCCATTTTATTGTTCATAGTTTTGATCTTCTGTTTTTCCTAAGTAAGTTCCTTTAACATTTCATATCATAATGGTTTGGTGATGGTTTAGCTGTAGGTCCCCGCTTTCACCACTTTGAATATTTTTTGCCAATCCCTTCTAGCCTGCAAATTTCTTTTGAGAAATCAGGTGACAGTCTTATGGGAACTACCCTATAGGTAAATAACTTCTCTTCTCTTGCTGCTTGTAAGATCCTCTCTTTATCTTTAACCTTTGGCATTATAATTATGATGTGTCTTGGAGTGGGCCTCTTTACATCTATCTTGTTTGGGACTCTCTGTGCTTCCTGCACTTGCATGTCTATTTCCTTCACTGAATTAGGGAAGTTTTCTTTCATTATTTTTTCAAATAGATTTCCAGTTTCTTGTTCTTTCTCCTTCAGGCATCCCTATGGTGCAAATGTGGGAACATTGAAATAGTCCCAGAGGCTGCTTATCCTATCCTTGTTTTTTTTTGGATTCTTTTTTCTTCTTGGTGTCCTGATTGGTTGTTTTTTGCTTTCTTATGTTCCAAATCATAGATTTGATTATTGGCTTCATCCACTCTTCTGTTGTTTCTCTGTAAATTGTTCTTTATTTCAATTAGTGTATCCTTCAAATCTGAGTGGATCTCCTTCATGCTGCTGAGGTCCTCACTAAGTTCCTTAAGCATCCTTATAACCAGTGTTTTGAATTCCATACCTGATAGATTGCTTACCTCCATTTTGTTTAGTTCTTTTCTGGAGTTTTGACCTGTTCTTTCATTTGGGTCATGTTTCCTTGTCTCCTCATTTTGGCAGCCTCCCTGTGTTTGTTTTGTGTATTAGGTAGAGCTGCTGGGACTTCCTGTCTTGGTAGTGTGGCCTAACGCTGTAGGTATCCTGTAGGGTCCTGTGGCACAGCCTCCCCTATCACCCACACTGGGTACTTAGGGAGCACCCTTCATGTGGGCTGAGAACACCCTCCTTTTCTAGTTGAGCCTTGATTGTTGTCAGTAGGTCAATGGGAGGGATTTAGCCAGGTAGTCAGCTGCAAGGACTGGCTGTGACCACTGACCACCAACTTCTGTCCTCCATGGAGGATCATCTGTGGGGGGGCAGATTGGTGGTGCTCCAACATGGTCTATAACTGTCCACTGGGTGCACAGGCTCCGGGTTTTCCCAAGTGGTGCAGGCCAAGGTCAGCCCCACCTGTGTTCCTCATGGTGCCATCTTGCATGAGCTATACAGCAGTCTAAGATAGCTGCCACTTGTGCTGGGCTTGGAGATACACAGGCAAATCCATGCCGTAAACCTAGGCTGGCTGCTGCTAGTGCCATGGCTGGATCACTTAGCAGGAGACACAGGTGCTGGAGACTCACTGAGGCTAGCTGTTGCTTATTTGATAGGATTTAGGAAGTTGTGAAGCATGAGCCAAGACCAGCCATGCGTATGGAAAAGCCACTGTTAACAGCTGGGTGGACCTGTAAGTTGGGTGGGATGGAGCCTCAGGGGATCTCCAGGGTGAGGCAAATAATGTTAGCCAGGTTGATGGAATCTCAGATATAGCACCCACCTACTGGCACTGTGTGGGGGAGAGTTCAACATAGGGACAATGGCCTCTGCCTGTCTTTCTGCCTGAGAGAAAGCTGTCTCCCAGCTCTGGCCTTGATGCCAATACTTCAGTTCCTCCCTGGATGCCACTGGTAGCTTTCAATCTGCTCCCCTAGGGCTGGAGCTCAGAGGGAGTGAGTCTGAGTAAGTCCATGTGTCGGTTTTTTAAGAGGAACTGCTTGGGACTCCAGAAGTTTCCTCCACTGACTCAATCCTGGTGTGTTTTGCAGCCAGACCATAGGGGGACTTATCTTCCCGGTACTGGAATCCTGTGTGGGGAGTCCTGGTGTGGAGCTGGGACTCCTAGCTCCCAGGATATCCCTTCTGAATTTGTGTCTACCACACATGAATGTGGGACCAACCCATTCCACATCTCTGCCCCCACCACCAGTCTGAATGGATGTAGTTTCTTTAATTCCATAGTTGTGAGACTCCCATTCAATTTGATTTCTGATGCTTCTGAGTGATGGTTGTTCTATACTTTCGTTGTAATTTTGATGTGTTTGTGTGAGGAAGTGAGCTGTATTTACCTGTGCTGCCATTTTGACCAGAGTCTCAAGATACTTCTTTTAAAAATGCAGGATTAGAATCTACTTTTAAGAGAAAACTTCAAATTCAAAATTTTTGGTTCCACACAAATAAAAAGAAGAAAATAGCATGACACCTATTCCCATGGTGTAAAATTAAGTTCTATTGATATTTTGGCTTATTTGCTTCCAGCCTTTTAATTTCGTTCTCTGTTTTTAAAACTAAACTGATGCACTTATGTGTTACAACTATGAAGTGTGTCAGTGTGTGCACGTGTGTACACTTTGAACTCACTGTGGATAACTTCTCATGCATTTGTGGCTTTTTACTTGTTCTTCCCTGGTGTTTCTGAGTAGGAAGGTATTACATTACAAACTGCTCTGGTAATAATGGAATAATGAAGCCATGATTTTACATGTCAATGTACAAGATGCACTATCCAAATAAAACATTTTTAAAGCATAAAAATTGTAAGTAATCCCAGTACAAAGGAACAAACTCTAGCATGATCCTTTGGGCTTTAGCCCTTCAGTTTTTCTCTCCAGAGGCAATTAGCATTGCCAGTCCTTGTAAATGTTTCTGGAAATATAATTTGCAAATACAAACATATTTTCTGTTTTCCTACATAGATGGTAGCATACTATGTATACTGTTTTGTACTTAAGCACAGAGTTTTGCAAGTTTTGAAAGTGTTTCTAAACTGTAGGCTTTAAAAAACCTAAGTCTTATTGAAGAATATATGACATAAAACAGTAATAAGCTTTCTGAATGCAAATTAGTAATGGCCTTCCTTCTTTCTTGGTCTCAGACAATTACCTTGGGTGGTCAGAGAATGTCCTCTACTAGCCAAGCAGGTCCCTTCAAATCACAAATTCCCATGTTCGTCCACGCAAGGCAGTTCATCCTCACCCTCACTGGTTAAAACATATTTACTTGAAAGCCCACAAGAATATCCTTTATAATTTTGGTCTGAACCAAAATCCTTCTGAACATAAAACCAAGCAGAGGGAAAGGTGGGGCCCAGCTCAAATTCAGCTGGGAAAGCCCACATTTGGTTCTGGAATAACAACTGGCTTGGAGGGCTAAACTTAGCTTGGAACCTTAAACATGGTCATCTCTGATGTCCACAGCACCCCATGGGGAAATCCTTCCCATCTCTGAGGCTGACAGACAAGAAGGAAAAACAATGTTTGTCCAAAATGCTGACTTTGTGGAAACAACCTTGTCGATCTGGTGTGATTCAGTAAGCTGTAAAAGGTTTGATTTACAGGCGATCAATAGGCAAACAGTATGAATTGTTGCTGGGGAAATACAGAGCACAGGAACTAGGATGACACCAAACAGTGGAAAAGGTTAATTAGCATTCTAACTTTATTTAAGTTTCCTTAAATAAAAAAGAACATCAAGGAACTTAGAATTTCAACAAAGAGCCAGCAAGCATAGAAATGGACATAGAAACCATAATGAAAACCAATCAGAAATGAAAAACACAGTATCTGAAATGATACACTGGAAGGAAAAAGCACTCGGTTGGATGAAGCAGAGGATCGAATCATCAATGATTTGGGAAAAAAGGTAGCAGAAAACACCAAATAAGAGCAGCATAAAGTAAAAAGAATTTTTAAAAATGAGGATAGTTTAAGAGACCTTTGGAACAACATACAATGTAACAATATCCACATATTAGGGGTACTAGAAGGACAGGAGAGAAAGCAATCAAAAACCTGTTTGAAGAAGTAATAACTGAAAACTGCCCTAACCTAGTTAAAGAAAAAGACACACAAGCTTGGGAGGTGCAGAGAGCCCCAAATGAGATGAACCCAAATAGGCCCACAACGAGTCATATCATAATTCAAATGTCAAAGGCTCAAGAAAAAGAGAGAATCTTAAAAGCTACAAGAGACAGTTACCTACAAGGGGGCTCCCATAAGACTGTCAGCTGGTTTTTCACAAGACATTTTGCAGGCCAGAAGGGATTGGCATGAAATACTCAGTGATGAAAAGCAAGGACCTACAACCAAGACCACTTTACCCAGTAAGGCTATCATTTAAAATTGAAGGGCAAATAAAAAGCTCCCCAGACAATAACAAGCCAAAGGAGTACATTGCCACCAAACCAGTATTACAAAGAACATTAGAAGGTCATCTTGAAGAAAAAGGGGCGGGGGGAGGAGGGGGAGGAGGAGAAAAAGGAGAAGAAGAAGAACAGCAATAACAACAGCAGCAGCGATAACATAGTTATAGAGAATACTTTGGTAATAAATGCATACCTATCAATAATCACTTTAAATGCAAATAGCTTAAATGTTGCAATCAAAATGCATAGAGTAGCAGAATGGATAAGAAAACAAGGCTCATGTATATGTTGTTTATAAGACACCCACCTCAGAACAAAAGATACACAGACTAGAAAGGGATGGAAAAATATATTCATGCAAATGGAATGAAAAAGACTGGGGTAGCAGTACTTATATCTGACAAAATAGACTTTAAAACAAAGGCTTAGTAAGAGACACCAAAAAACACTACATAATGATAAAGGAAACAATCCAACAACAGGATATAACTCTTGTAAACATTTCTCCACCAAACACAGGAGCACCTAAATATATGAAGCGAATCTTAATGGATGTAAAGGGAGAGATTGACAGTAATACAGTCATAATAGGGGTTTTAACAGCCCGTTGATATCAGCATATAGATCTTCCAGGTAGAAAATCAACAAGGAAAATGTGGCCTTACATAACACATTAGAACAAATGAATTTAATTGATATTTTCAGAGCATTTCACCCCAAAGCAGCATAATATACATTCTTTTGACAAAGGAGGCAAAAACATACAATGGGATAAAAGTAGTCTCTTTAATAAATGGTTTTGGGAAAATTGGACAGATACATGCAAAAAAAATGAAATTAGATCACCTTTTTAATACCGTATACAAGAATAAACTCAAAATGGATTAAAGACTTAAATTTAAGACTCAAAACCATAAAAGTCATAGAAGAAAAGATAGGCAGTACAATCTTGGACATTACTCATAGTAGTATTTTTTCTGATATATTTCCTCAAGCAAAGGAAACAAAGAAAAAATAAAAGAATAGGAATACAACAAACTAAAAAGTTTTGCTCATCAAAGGAAACTGTCAACAAAATGAAAATACAACTGACTGAGTATGAGAACATTTGACAATTGCACATCTGATGAGGGGTTAATATTCAAAATTTATAAATAACTTATACAACTTAACACCAAAAAAATCAATCTAATTAAAAAATGGACAGAGGACCTGAATAGACACTCTGCAAAGAGGACATACAGATGGCCAATAGACATATGAAAAGATGCTCAATGTCACTAACCATCAGGGAAATGCAAATTAAAACCACAATGAGATATCACCTCACACCTGTCAGAATGGCCACCATCAGTAAATCAACAACGTTGGTGAGGATGTGGAGAAAAGGGACCCTCATGCACTGATAGTGGGAATGCAGACTGGTATAGCCACTGTGGAAAATAGGACAGAGTTTCCTCAAAAAATTAAAAATGAGACTGCCTTACGACCCAGAGATTCCACTTCTGGGAATATATCTGAAGGAACCAGAAACACTGATCTGAAAGAATTTAAACACCCCTATGTTCATTGTGGTGTCACTTACGAAATCTAAGATCTGGAAGCAGCCCAAGTGCCACCAGTAGGTGAGTGGATAAAAAAAGCTGTGGACAATGGAATAACTACTCAGCTGTAAAAAAGAAGGAAACTTTAACTTTTGGGACAACATGGATAGACCTGGAGAGCGTTATACTAAGCGAAATAAGCCAGTCAGAAACTAACAAAGAAAATAGAAACGGACTCATAGGTACAGAGAACAGACTGACAGCTGTCAGAGGGGAGGGAGGTTGAGGGGCTGGGTGAGCAAGGTGAAGGGAGTGAGCAAAAGGAAAAAAACAACAACATCATGTACACAGATGACAGTACAGTGATTACCAGAGAAAAAGGGGTGTGGGGACAGGAAGAAGAGGGCGAAGAGGGAATAAATGGTGATGGGAGGAGACTTGACTTTGGGTGGTGAAGACACAATACAGTACACAGACGATGGGTTTCAGAATTATATACCTGAAACTGACATGATTTTCTTAAACAATGTCACCCTCATAAACTCAATTAAACAAACAAACAAAATGGAAACTGTTAAGGGAGTCTCACTGTCAAGGACAACCTGAAGGAAGATGAGAGTTGAGAAAAATTTAGTCTCCTCCATGTGACCCTCCTCGGAGGCCGCCACTCATGCTCCGTCTCATACCCCAGGAGGGCTGCAAAGGACAGGGAGTCTCCAACGTGGGCTTCATGATTGGATTTTGTTTCCTGTTTTCTCAGACTGTGGGGGTTGGACTAGATGAGTTCTCGGTCTCCAAGTCTCCAGGTCTGGAGTTCTTGGTGCTTTGTGCCTCCTACAGCTAACTGCCTTGAAACCTGGAGTTGTTCACCCTCCACTCTAGCCCTGTTGAAACCCAGGTGGCGGGTAAACTGAGGGGCCTTAGTGCCTCAGATGAGGCCATGTGTTGAAAATATAACCTGGTAAGGGGGAAGCATAAGGAACCTGAGAGAACTTGGCATCCACCCCAACCAAGGGAGACCTGACAACCCACACAGTATCCCAGATGTCAGCTGGGCCCCCTTTAGGAGAGGCATGTGACATAGTTTATGGAAAATAAACAAGACCCAAGGTTGCCAAGTATAGCCTCGGTGGTGCCCAGGGAGCAAATGCAATGAGTAGCAGGACTTTTGATTTACTAAGTACACTCACAGGTGCAAACTAAATGCCTGTCATGGTCCACAGTCCACTGGATGGTGATATAGAAAAGCCAGAATGAGTCCAGCCAGTTTATGACAGAAGTGACTTCAGTTTCCATGGTTCAGTTGCTCAGTCTTTCAGAGGTCCCCACTCCCTTCTCTCTTAGAAGGTGTCTAGTGGATGGGGTGGCAGGATGTCATGGCAGGTGGGAGGGGGAAAGGGGCCCCTAGCCTCATGCTGGTCTGTGTGTGTGAATGTTCTTCTCAACCCCCAAGCAATGTCTGGGCTGGTTTGGTGTTCAGCTGTTCTCAGTTGCCTACGGACTCCTCGTGTCCTCTTTCTTAGCCTATCTGGGGGTCCACCGCCCCTCCCTGTGTATCTGAGCTCCCCTTCGCCTCTCTCATCACAGACACCTCCGAGTCCCTGCCTCACTCTCCCTCTCGGCCCCAGCCAGCCTGTTCCCACTATAGGCTTGGCTACAGGGCTACTTTGCCCTCAGACACATGAGGATTTTGGCAAATCTCTTGGCTCAGGGAAACAAATGATATTCAAGATGCAAGCCTGACCCTCTCTCTGCTGGTGCCATAAACATGCTGGGAGTGTGTAGGGGGTGGGGTAGACTTCTCCCAGAGATGGCTATGCTTCTCTTCAGGCCCTGGAGGAACAGGGGAGGTCCTGGGGTGTGCACTGTGGTCAGAAGTGTGGTCTCCACAGTCTCACAGGCCCAGCTCCATCCCCAGCTCTGTACTTAATGGTGGTGTGGCTTCGGGCCAGGGTCTTGACCTGCCTAACCAGAAGAACACACACCTCACAGGGATACAGTGAGAGTCAGTGAGATTTCCTGTAAAGCACAAGACTCCTGTTTTGAGGCAGGAAAGCTGGTGTGTAGAAGAAAGCAGGATTTTTGGCTGGTGAAACAGAAGGTGGAGGGATTGCTCCTTGAGAATTCTCATCTTTTTAAAAAATTATATTTTACTGATTACAGTTGTCCCATTTTTCCCCATTTTCCACCCTTTTCCCCCCTCCACCCAGCAACCCCCACTCCCTCAGGCAATCCAGACACCATTGTTCATGTCCATGGGTCATGCATATAAGTTCTTTGGCTGCTCCATTTCCACACTGTAGTTTACGTCCCCATGGCTGTTCTGTGACTCCCTATTTGTACTTCTTACTCCCTTCACCTCTTCATCCCCCCTAATCCCCCTCCTGTCTGGCAAACATCAAACGCTCTCAGTATCCATGATTCTGTCTCTGTTCCTCTTGTTTGCTTTGTTTCTTTTATAGATTCAATTTTTGATAAATATGTATTTATTGCCACTTTATTGTTCATAGTTTTGATCTTTTTCTTAAGTAAGTCCCTATAACATTTCATATAATAATGGTTTGGTGATGAACTCCTTTAATCTTTCCTTGTCCAAGAAGCTCTTTATCTGCCCTTCCATTCTAAATGATAACATTGCTGGGTAGAGCAGTCTTGGTTGTAGGTCTTGGCTGTATCATGACTTTGAATATTTCTTGCCAATCCCTTCTAGCCTGCAAAGTTTTCTTTGAGAAATCAGCTGACAGTCTCATGGGAACTCCCCTATAGGTAACTAACTAACTTCTTTGGCTGCTTTGAAGATTCTCTGTTTATCTTCAACCTTTGGCATTTTAATTATAATGAATCTTGGAGTGGGCCTCTTTGCATCCATCTTATTTGGGACTCTCTGTGCTTCCTGTACTTGCATGTCTATTTCCTTCACCAAATTAGTGAAGTTTTCTTCCATTATTTTTTCAAATAGATTTCCAGTTTCTTGTTCTTTCTCCTTCAGGCATCCCTATGGTGCAAATGTGGGAACATTGAAATAGTCCCAAAGGCTGCTTATCCTTGGTTTTTTTTTGGATTCTTTTTTCTTCTTGGTGTTCTGATTGGTTGTTTTTTGCTTTCTTATGTTCCAAATCATAGATATGATTCTTGGCTTCATCATTCTTCTGTTGTTTCTCTGTAAATTGTTCTTTATTTCAATTAGTGTATCCTTCAAATCTGAGTAGATCTCTTTCATGCTGCTGAGGTCCTCACTAAGTTCCTTAAGCATCCTTATAACCAGTGTTTTGAACTCTGCACCTGATAGATTGCTTATCTCCATTTTGTTTAGTTCTTTTCTGGAGTTTTGACCTGTTCTTTCATTTGGGCCATGTTTCTTTGTCTCCTCATTTTGGCAGCCTCCCTGCATTTGTTTCTGTGTATTAGGTAGAGCTGCTGGGACTTCCTATCTTGGTAGTGTGGCCTAATGTTGTAGTTGTCCTGTAGGGTCCTGTGGCACAGCCTTCCCTATCACCCACACTGGGTACTTAGGGAGCACCCTTCATGTGGGCTGAGAACACCCTCCTTTTCTAGTTGAGCCTTGATTGTTGTCAGTAGGTCAATGGGAGGGATTTAGCCAGGTAGTCAGCTGCAAGGACTGGCTGTGACCACTGACCACCAACCTCTACCCTTTCCTTCCATGGAGGATCAGCTATGTAGGGCCAGATTGGTGGTGCTCCCCTGTGGTCTACAGCTGTGCACTGGGTACATAGGCTCTGGGGTTTCCCAAGTGATGCTGGTCAAGGTCAGCCCCCACCCATGTCTTTCCTGAGTCCCCCTGCATGAATTATAAAGCAATCTGAGATGGCTGCTAGTTGTGCTGGGCTTGGAGATACACAGGGAAATCCATGCTGTGAACCTAGGCTGGCTAATTCTAGTGCCAAGCCTGGGGCCAGTTAGCAAGAGGTACTGGGGTGGGGGCATGACTGAGGTCAACGGTTGCTTATTTGATAGGATTTAGGAAGTCGTGGTGCATGAGCCAAGACCAGACATGCATATGGAAAAGTTAAGGTTAACAGCTTGGGTGTGCCTGTAAGTTGGGTAGGACAGAGTCTCTGGAGTTCTCCAGTGCAGGGCAAACAATGTTAGCCAGATTGATGGAATCTCAGATATAGCACCCACCTGCCAGCTTGTGGCTATGTAGGGGGAGGGAGCAACAAAGGGACAGTGGCCTCTGCCTGCTTTTCTGCCTGAGAGAAAGCTGTCCCCCAGCTCTAGCCTTGATGCCAGACACTTCAGTTCCTCCCTGGATGCCACTGGTGGCTTTCAATCTGCTCCCCTGGTGCTGGAGCTCAGAGGGAGTGAGTCTGAGTAAGTCCACGTGTCGGTTTTTTAAGAGGAACTGCTTGGGACTCCAGAAGTTTCCTCCACTGACTCAATCCTGGTGTGTTTTGCAGCCAGACCATAAGGGGGCTTATCTTCCTGGTACTGGAATCCTGAACTAGGGGTCCTGGTGTGGAGCTGGGACTCCTAGCTCCCAGGATATCCCTTCTGAATTTGTGTCTATCACACATGAATGTGGGACCAACCCATTCCACATCTCTGCCTCCACCACCAGTCTGAATGGATGTAGTTTCTTTAATTCCATAGTTGTGAGACTTCCATTCAGTTTGACTTCTGATGGTTCTGAGTGATGGTTGTTCTATACTTTAGTTGTAATTTTGACGTGGTTGTGTGAGGAGGCAAGCTGTGTTTACCTACACCTGCATCTTGAATAGAAGTGAGAATTCTCATCTTGCCCCTGTCCCTGCCCACGTGCAGTACCCTGAATGGACATGTGCCCGGTTTCTGCCTTTTCACACTCAGTTTGATATTATTTCAATGATTAAAATACCACTCTCTGGCCAATAAGTGATTTAAAAACTAACAAATTATATGTTAGCTTAATTAATCTCCTGGGGATGAAGTCAATTTATACAATAATCGGTCAAAATTACAATGAAGGGGGTCACTTCCTCTCTGGGCTGGGAGTCTGCCTGCAGAGATGTGGCTGAACACACCGGAGGATCTGGATGGCCAGCAAATACGAGACTGGTTATGGTGCCTCTCTCAGAAAAATGGTGAAGAAAAGTCAACTCTGCTTCCATGTCAAGTACACTCGTTCCTTCTGTGGCAAAACCAAGGTGAAGAGACAAGGTGAGGGCTCTGGTGTGGTGGTTCCCGCATGAAAGAGCGGCCGATGGTGCTTGGGCCTACACCCTCATTTCCGCCGACACAGTGGTCAGCCCTCGGAGCACTGGGGGACTGAAAGACCAGTGGAAGCTCCCTCGCTGAAACACTGCCAGCTATAATACATGGGTGACCTTATGTGACAAAGCAAAGAGGGGTCATGTGACCCAGCACTGCCTTTCTCGGGCCACTCCAGGTATAGCTTGCTCTGTCTCGGTGACACTGAAGGTAACAGGGTAACTCCCCAAAGTCATGAGGCCTTCCAGGTCTCTCTTCTGCTGTAGACTCTCCACTTTCCAAATGCTCCTTCGTGCTCTCTCTCCCTCTCTCCTCCCCCTTCAACCTCTCTCTCCCACTCTCACTCATTAATAGCCCACCTCTATGTGAGTCTCCAGTTTCCTGAAGCCACCTTTGGCTGCAGGGAGGCATATTCACCAGTCTTCACCAAAAATGTTTCCGTGCCACACTTTGTATTGTAAGCCTTCGATCATTGCCCGGAATGAGAGGCTTTTCTCTCCTTCACAGGGTTTTAGGTCTCAGTAGGTAAGGGAGGTATCGTTTCCTTTCCAGAGTCCAGGCCTGTGGTGAGGGTTGGCCCTTCGGAAACCCTGGGATGGGGAGCCCCGGCCTAAGAGTCCTCTGCTCCTGCAATCAGGGTGGCCCAGCAGGATGGGGTCTGGCCCAAAAGAGCCAAAGAAATGGGAGGAAGAACTTGTGCCTCTTTTTCAGACTCTCACTTCCGTAGCCACAGGCAGACCACCTCTGTTTCCTCCTCACATCTGTCCCCACCTTGCCTGTCTTTGACCTTGAGACTCCTGGGTACATACATTATTATACAAGTGACAACATTTTAGATCTCATTCAATGATTTCTCTGCACCAAGCTTCCTGGCCTTAGTTCCATAGCTTATCTCCCCTCTACCTCTCTGTTATTTTTCCCTTTCCTAATAAAATGTCTGCTAAGGAAACTGTCATTGAAATAACTTTTTTTTGCTAATAGAGGCATTATTTTATGGGAAAGCCATGCAGGCATTTGGGGGACATAAAATGCTGCATCAATAATATAACAAGAGCAGAAGATTTAACTTGAGAATAAAAACCAAAAAGAAAACTTAGAGGTATACAATTTCCTCAACTTTAGGGGCTGGAGAAGTGAAGAAAGCAAGTTAATTTGAGGGCTATTCCTGACAGGGGATTTGGTCATGTCAGGGAAGCTGCAAGTCAGAGGGAAAATTCAGTAAAATCAAAGGAAGCTTGTTGTGTAACGATACTATTAAAATGTCAGCACCCTTCTTGGAGGCGGACCCAAGGCAATCCAAATGAAAGAAGGGAGGTTAAAGTGTCACGCTGCTTGGCTAAGAGGAACTGCCCTCCCAAGCATGCTATTTGACTTCTGGTTACTTCTCTCCGTGATTCAAGCTATTTATGTACTTTGTAAAATCAAAACAAGGCCGTGATAGCTCAGGGAGAAACTGGTTCATTATCAGTTTGCAGGAGTATAAAGCTGGGACTCACACTTTTCATTCCACTTCTTCTTCTTCTTTTTTTTAGTAGTTTTATGGTTTTGTCACAAAACCCAATCTGGTGTCTGAATAAAATGAAATAGAAATTTCCCCGCTGTCAGATTGAACACACCACTCTCAGTAGCGGATCTTCAGTCCTCTCCTCCCCTTCCTGCAAAACTGAGAATCAACAGCTCCACCCGGACTGCAAGGGTCGCTGCGGCAGCCCTCGGGGGCCTCCCTGGTCCTTTCTCACGATTCCCCACATGGAAACAACCTTCTTCCATGAAGCCAGTGCTCCTCTTGGCCCCCAAACCAGACCCTCTTCTGCATTCACAAATGTTCATCCCTCTTCGTGGTGTCCATTCATGGTCTCACAGGACGTGTATCTACTCACCTGGCTGTCTACCCCTCCATGCACACCACCTCCCAGCCCCACATAGTGGGCTCTTGGAGGGCAAGAACTGGGCTTCCTTATTTCTGCAATCTCTTGGCTGCGAAGAATAACATCTTGAACACTTGATAAATATGTGTTACTTGTTGGTGAATCAAAATTTTTGTAATGACAGTGATAAGAGAATTATGCCAAAAATGTTTGTGGAAGTTGTCTGTGTACTTGTGTAAGCCACGGGGGGTCAGAATTCCACCACCTAACAGAGAAGTCCTCTTTTTAATCTCATCACTTCTCTTTTGTTTTAAGCCTTAATTATTTTGTCAAACTGGAGTACCATGTTTCATCAATTTTCCTTATTTTCTC
>PVKM010028205.1:0-18412 GCA_004027735.1 Carollia perspicillata
CGGTCCTGGGCTATTGCTGAGCAGACACGACTGTTGGAACAGGCAGTGAGGAGCTGCGCCTCGGTGTCTCCACCAGCACCCGGGTCTCCCTGAAGCTAGTGTGACCCCTGGGGCCCAAGGGCAGCTGCAGTGACAGAAAGCTGGACCGTGGTCAGTGGGCCTGGGTGTCTAGCTTGTCTACCGACTATCTGCCCTTAGCAAATAGGACATCTTCTGGAGCCTCAGGTTCCTTTTTGGCCAGAGACAGAGACTGTGTGCTCCCCAGTTGCCACAGCAGTTTGCAGAGTAGCCAGTACCTCAGTAGGTCCAGGGGCTGGACTGGATCATGGGATTTTGTCCTTTGGTCCAAGGATTTCAAAGGGGACTTGACCCTCAGAAGTTGAAAACCCCCAGAATGATCCCTGAGAGCTAATAAGTATCTAGTATGACAAAGCCACTGCCATTGTCTCTCAGCTGTCCACACCAAGCAACTCACACCACAGCAAGCACCTCAGTGCACTTGGTCCCAGCCCTCTGCAGCATCTCTCAGCCTTGTGGGACACCTGTGGCACCTCCTCTCCCTCTGGCTTCCTCCCATTTGCCCCAGGGTCTAGATGCAGACTAAGGAACAGGGTACATCCCTGGCCCAGGATGGGAAGGCAAAGCGGGCTGGGCATGGGGCCTGAGGAGACTCACGGCAGAAGGTTCCTGGAGAGCAGAGGGCCCCTGTCAGCCCGTTCTCTGGAGTTGGGGATGCTGCTCCTCCTGCACAGAAATAACCGGCCTGACAGGACCCGGTGGGTGTGGAGAGGCCTGGTGGGGAGAGTGGAGCTAGGTTGGGGCTGAATTGGGGCTGGGTAGGCTCATTATGAGGACAGGTTGGTCCTTCAGGCAGGTGGGGTCACACAGTGTCAGGCTTCTGAGGGTACTGGGCCTCAGGGGGGCTGGGGCTCTCCTCTGCCCAACCCTGTGACAGATGAGAGGACCTGTCCCACTGCAGAGGACCTCTGAGGGCAAGGCAGCAGGTGGCAGAGCTAAGAGCTGAGAATAAGTTCCGCTGACTCAGGCTGGGCTCTTGACCTTACTATATTCTGCGATCAGAAAGGGGGCCGAGGGCATCACAGGAACGGGACGAGTCTAGTTCGTGTCTGGATCACCAGTGACCAGTAGTTTCTGGCCACATAGGTGCTCAGGAAGCGTGGCTACTTAGACATGAGAACAATGAGAGAGGATGTGCTAGGAGTCACTGAGCCCCTCCCTCCTCAGAGAGGCCTTCCCTGCTCCTCCAGTGACTTTCCATGACTCACCTGTGCTTCCACTCAGCCGTGAAGGTGACAGTGACTATCAATATAGCGCGGCCTTGCCAGTGAGCGAAGAAGCCCACCACCCCTAAGGCAGGTGCAGACATCAGCTCTCACTTTACAGAGGGCTACAAGCCTGCAGTCATGTGGCTGGTGAGGGAAGGCTGGGCTCACACCATTCTCTTCCTGAGGTTCACAGAAGGAGGGCTGGAGAGGGCTTGAGGTCCTTACCAGATGTGGCACAGAAAGAGCCTGGGGGGCAGGGTATAGGCTCCGGGCTGCCCTTGGGGCAGAAGGAACCAGCTGGGCACTTCCCCCCGGTGGCTGCAGCAGGGCACAGGCAGTGAGTGCTGGTGTAGTTGTCTAGGTCGAAGGGGCGGGGGGTCCATGCTGCCAACACGCAGAACCATCCTGGGGTGGAGACAGTCCAGGTCACCCCAAGTCCAGGGGCAGCAGTGGGTGGGAGTATCTCAGGGAAACACACCTGCATCGCAGGGTCCGGAGGCCTGGGTCAGGTTCTCCTGCCCGCAGTAGTGCCCTGGGGGGCAGGGCAGGCAGCCGTCCAGGCTCCGGATCAGTGGGTCCGGGTTGTAGTAGCCCCGAGGGCAGGGGAACTGGGTGGCATACTTGGTTCCTGAGAAGCAAAGTCCAGAGATGGGAACCCGTCTGCTGGAGTCTAGCTGGGCCCAGAGCTGGGGCAGGACACAGCCCAGGCAGCCACTCTGGCGCCCCCTGGCAGGGCCTGTCCTTCAAACTCCCGGCCTCCACGAGAGCTATCACCTCACCAATTGCTCACACCAGACTTCCCAGTCTGAGTGGCCCTTGCCCTGCAGTCCACGAAGCCACAAAAGAGGCAAAACTCATCTTCCCAGTGGTCAACTTTACTGAAAGGCGTCAGGCCCCAAATTTATGATGCATTAGTAATTTAAAATCTATTTTTTAGCCAAGTGGATATGTTGTGGAATTGAAAGTAAAATTCTCATGAACTTTGAAGATAAAACAAGAGTTGTATGAAATGTGGTACCCATGGCAGGCTGCTCTGGGCTCAGCCCATGTGAAAGTCCCTCCCTGGGCCTTTGGAAGGGGTGGTAGGAGAGTCTTGGAAGCATAAGATACCATGTGCTCCCAAGTTCCCACAGCAGTCTGCAGAGTAGCCAGTACCTCAGTAGGTCAGCTGAGCCTGAAGTGCCCATTCCGTCCCCCACTGCCAGCCTTGCCCCTGGGAGCTGCAGTCCAGGCACTCACCTCTGGGGCAGTAGAAGCCAGAGGGGCACGGGTGTCCACTGTAGGTGGTGACAGCCTCGGGGCAGTAGTAGCCAGCAGGGCAGGGGAAGCAGGAGGCTTGGCCAGTCAGGCTGTTGTAGGAGCCGGCAGGGCAAGGCTGGGGGAGGCTGGTGCCCCTGGGGCAGAAGTGGCCTTGGGGACAGGGTCCCCCCTCCTCCAAGTGGCCTGAGGAGAGGAAGGTAGCTGAATGAGGGGTGCAGGTCCAGTCATGGCGGAGCATGCTGGAACCTGGAAGGACTTGTGCGGTGCCACCAGGACCAACTGTGGGCTCGGGTTTAAGTCACAGATTGGAGGGTTTTATAAAGAAATAATGCCAATAACTAGCATTTACATAGCACCTTCTAGACGAAAGGAGCATGTGTTTTACACATGTGTTATTTTATTCAAGCCTCAAAAATGCTCACCCAGTGTTACTGGGATGACGTCCTACCTAGCATCTCTCTGTGCTCTGTCCAACTCAAAGAGCACATTCCCGCATTGCTTATTCAAGGATATGCTCTTTGTTTGTTTATTTTTTAATAAAATAGACTTACACACATGGCTTTCACATGTCATTGTCCTGAACCAGGACAACTGGTTCTGCTTTCGGAGGTTTGATCTTGCTGAATGAGCCCCCCTGGCCCCTCTTTCTTGCCAAGCCTGCACTGGGGACATGGCTCCCCACCCAACTGCCCAGAACTGAACCTTCCATTTCGGAGTTGGACCGTTGCCTCAGGTGTCTTCTGAATAAATGGAAGTGCTCAAGAAGAGGGCTTTTAAGGACCCTGACTGAAGCTGCAGCTGAGGCTGTGTGCCCCTAGAATAAAGCCAGGGGTCACTAGAGGGAACCAGGACCCTGACACCCCTCCGAACCTTGCTGGAGGTACAGAGGGTCTTCCCTGTCATTCTGGCCTTGCACCCGCAAGACGCTGTCTTCAGTCTCCATGGAAGACAAGGGCCACATTCTGCCCCCAGGGCATAATTTAGGTACCCATAGGCTGGTCTCCAGAAACCCCTGGTCCTCCCTGCGCACCTCCCTGCAAATCTATGACATGCCTGTATTTAGGCCTGTGGGAATATGATTCAGGAGGTCAGGTACTGAGGTGGGTTTGGAGCTGCAGGTGTGAGAAGAGCCAATAACCAGAGTACAGGAGGGCAGTGAGCCACAGGGAGAAGTGCTGCATGAGGACAGCAGGCCAGAAATGCTGTCCAGAAACAGCAGTCCGGCCATTAAACACTCTGGCCAAGGATCGTCTCCAGGCCCTCCTTGCTCACACACTTCCTCTGTCCTCAAAGCGTCCCCCACCTGGTAACCTCCCATCATCAGAACGTCCATCTACCTCTGGCGTCTGGCCAGTTCAGGACTCACTGCTGTCCTGAGGCCTCTTACTTGTTGGGGTCGAGGAGGTGACTCCAGCCAGACAGAAGTAGCCAGGGGAGCAGGGCCCAGAGGGGGCAGTGAGGCCAGACGAACCACAGAAATGGCCAGAGGGGCAGGCCAGGCATTCAGACGCCGTGGAGAGAAACATCCTACGGAAGCAGAGAGAAAACGGGGTGTCAGTGGGGCCAGGAGGCTCTTAGGGTGGAGGGACCATGTCTTGGCAAGGGACACGCTTTCTAGGACCGCTCTTGCATTTCCCCTATTCTAGGTTCTCTGGGGCTCCTCCTGTTTACAGGGGGTCCAGGGTGTGGCAGACAAGCACCTGGTCATAGTCCTTTTCATCTTAATCCTCATTTCAAACTCAGGCTGTCTAGCTCACAGATGCCTGGGCCTGGTGGCTGCAGTCAGAACATTCAACAGCTCCACAGCTGTCCCCTTGCTCTGGGGTATCTTCTCTTGGGGACTGGGAGGTTCCTAAAGGTGGGGAGATGGGGCTGTGCTCTCAAACAGGACACAGGCAAGCACGTGGGATTCCTGATGACTTTGCTTACCTGGGCTCCCAGCAGCCCACAGGGGCTCCCTTTCCTGGCCAGCTCCCTCCCCTCTCTGTGGTCAGAGGGATTGTGCCCGCACAGGCAGTGCGGAAGTCCTGCTTTCTAGGGCCTATGTTCCTTCGTGGCAGAGGGATGTTGTTGGTAAGATGGTCAGTGTGGGACAGAGGAACAGGAAGAAGACAGCTTCAGCTCACCCCATGGGCCTGGGGTCAGTTGCACTCACCGATTTGAGAAGGTGCCCACAGGACAGGGGAAGGGCATCCCTGTGCCCACTGGACAGAAGTGGCCTGAAGGGCAGGGGCCTCCTGCTGGAGCACAGATCTTTCCTTCAGAGTGGGTGACCTCAGCTCCTGCCCAGAGTCCGGAGTGGGTGAGATCACAGAGCAGCCCCTCCCCGGCCCAAAGCCAGCATCCCCCACCTTGCTTACCCTCTGTAGTAGGACATCTCCTGGGATGAGAGCTTGAAAGCTGGAGTAACAGTATCCTCAGCTGCCAAGACAGCTCTCAAGTCTAGGGTCTCACCCAACCCTGACCTCCAGGGGACGTGGGTGGGGTCCCAGAGGTGGGATTAGGGTCCTGAGGTGTGTCCCCTTCTGAATTAATTAGGTTATCTGGGAGGGACCCTGCTTAGGACCCCCTGGGCAGGAGAAAGTGTGGGGATGCCAGCCTCTGGCCTATCCTGGAGAATGGTGGGCACAAGACAGGACAGGAGAGCCAGGGGCTCAAGGCCCATCCCAAGAAGGACTCGATGTTTGTCTTGAAACTTGTTCCCATCTTGGTCAAGTTTGTTTTCCACTTGCTCACATCTCCCTGGAATTAGGTGGGACACTGAGAATAAATAACTCTGAGGAGAAAAGACCTCTATTGTTACGGGAGGAGAAAGAATGAGTGGTACATGATCATTTCGCTGACTTTCCCCAAAGCCAGTGGATTTGTTTTTGGAAGTGTGCATGTGTGCCCATCTGCTTATACACGTGAGTGCAGGAAACATGTGAGCACTCTCTGACTGCATGCCATACTTCCTCCCCAAACAAGGCACCAGGGTGGAGGGAGGAGGCAGAGCAACACATTTTAAACATCTGTGATCCTGCAGTTTGCATGGAAGTCATCTCCACAACTCCGGGGACAACTGATGTGACAAGGGGGAGGATGGAAAGTCGCTTCACGGCATGAGGCCTCCTGAGATGAGGAAGGGCTTGGGTTGAGGGGTAGTTCTGTCAGCCTCTGAGCCACAGACTTCCTCCCTACTGTGCCCCAGACCTGCCTGGGGGCACAGGTGTCACTAGGCAGCCCCGTAGCACAGCCCTTCAGCTCCACGCATGGCTCAGGGCCAGCCCTGGCTACAGAGGTCCCAAAGGCAGAGCTTTGGGAGATACAAGGCCTAGGTAGGCCTTGGTAGGATCACTCAGGCAGCTGGACCCTCACCTATCTTTGAAAGAGTGATTTCCCCCAGTAAGGAAAACACGCCAGGAAGTCTTGTTCCTCCAGGCCAGAGCTTCTGTAGTTCACGGTACCATGGCTCCCCTCGCTTAGCTCTGTACTAATAGCTCACCCTCCAGAAGGTCCCCTGATGCTGGCATGGTAATGCCAGCACAGACAGGGGGCTAGGGGTGGGCTTACCATGCCCCTACCCTTCGTGGAGGGGGCCATACTCAGCAGAGTGTCCAGGGTCACTGAGCATATGTCTTCACTCATGCAGGCCCACAAGCTCCTCGTCTCCTCCACAGAACCTAGTGTGGCCACTTCTCAGCCTCAGTTAGAGTAAATGTTGATTTACTGCCCTTCCATGCTCTGTCTTATTTAATGTTTCCTAAATATCACCTATTACTGTACTCTCAGTGTTCCTATTGTGCACCTGGGGAAACAGAGTGGTTCCCCCAGTAAGGAGGACAGTAGTGACCAGGGGGGCAGGTCCTCTCCCAGTGGCTCTCTTGGCCCAAAAAACAAATGGACTTTGGCCACCCCTTGGCTTGCCCACCCCACGCTGTGATGATTTCCACGGCAATTTCACTCTGCTTTGTGTACCAGCCCAAGTACCTGAGCCATTGCTGTGCTGCCCGTCTGGCAGGGCCGTGGCCACCACTGAGCCTTCAGGGCAGGCATGGCCCTCAGTACTGACACCTCCCCACAGCCCGCTGAGGGGTCTCGGAGTCCGTGCTCCTCCTAGGCAGTAAAATCCTGCAGGCAGAGAAAGCACTCAGGCTGCTGCCCACCTCCCTGCCTCTGGCCACGATGGTCCCACCACACCAATAATGGCTTTGAAGGGGAAGGCTCCCTGGGTGTCCCAGAGGAACTAATTATTTAGGCTTCTTTAAACCTCAGCCAAACTTTACTCCCCCTGCCGCAACCCCATGGATATCTAGGACCCTCCCATTCTGGAAGCCATGGGAGGTGGTCGGGGAGTTGCCCAACCACAGCCAAGACAGTGCTCCCTCTTGAGGAGATGGGCCTTTCAGGGCCGAGCAGGCAGAGTCTCTTCCTCAGCCTCTGGGATACTATGACCTCCTTGTCCCCTGCCCTCTTCTCCTTCTCCCTCCCCCTTCACCCAGGAGCTGGGATCATCCAAATGGCTGGTGTGTCCCCCTACCACATTTAGAGTCCCCACCAGTAGCCTCCCCCCTATTTCAGCCAACCCCAGTCATATTAAACTAGACACACCTCCTTTGGTTCTCTCTAGTGCCTCTGCCTTAAAGCTGAGGAGGCCAAAGCCAGAGCTCAGGTGGCAGATGGGGGGGACTTGGAAGCCCTCACCTGGTGCACACAGGCCCCTGGGGGCAGCTTGGCCCAGTGTGGCACAGAAAAGCCCAGGTGGGCAGGGCAGGCACCAGCTCTTGTCCGGTGCCCCTCTCTCTGCATTCCAGGTGCCAGCTGGGCAGGGCCTCTGCCGAGGGTCCTTGGTACCAGCTGGGCAAAAATGGCCAGCAGGGCAGAGGTCACCAAAGGGGAGCCCCTCCTGGAGAAAGAGGGTCCTGTCAAGGCTGAAAAGTCTAGAGCAAGGGGTTCTCTTCACTGGTTCCCTCCCAGCACTCCCTGAGCCCCTCTCTGAGGAAGCCTGCCTGGCTCAGCCTGGCCACCCCTGCTTGCTTAAATGCACTGATCCGCACTTACACCTCCCTTTGGGAACAGCTCTGAGAATTCAACTTTCCATAAAAATAAAACAAATTTTAACGTTAAGTAGCCAAAACAATCCCAACACTCTGCCTCTTTGCCAAAAGTACTGATATACAGCTTTAATTGTAATAAGATACATCTATTGTCTATCTATCTATCTATCTATCTATCTATCTATCTATCTATCTATCTATCATCTTTTTATCCATCCATCCACCCATAATCTATCATCCATCCATATATTATCTATCCATCCATCCATCCATCCATCCACCTATAAATATGTACATACCCATCTGTAATATGTGCATATTTACACCCACCGTAATCTATGTACCTATCATCTATCTTCTCTCTTATCTCTCTGTCATCTCTCAATAATCTGTCTATGTATCGGTACATGTATGCATATCTACTTGTCATTATTAACGGTTACCTAGTATCCCACTGGGTCAACATATTTTCTGCCTAGATATTTTTCTATTACTGGGCCTTTGTGGTGTTTGTGTTTGTTTTGTTTTCGTTCTGCTATTAAAATTTGTGGTGTTTTGTACATCTTTACATAAGTGACTTTTTTCCAAAGTTGGAATTATTGGGTCAAAGAACTTGAACTACCTAAGGCTCCTGCTACAGACAGCACAATGAGAATGGACTCTCACCATCGCAGTGCCTTCTTGGGGCTTTGGCAGTTGTGTTTACTCTTGATGACAATTAGATGCATAGTGTAACAAAAATTACTTTGCTTCATGTGCCCTTAATTGTCAACCCAGCTGCACCTTTTCCTAGCTGATAAATTGCATTTAGTCCCTTCCCAGTGGAAGCTGGAAAGTGACATTAGACACTCTGGCCCTTTCTTTAGTTGTTCATGCTTCTATTGGTCATGTTTAAGGTTGAGGTTCTACCAGCTCTGTCTCTTCGGTACACCTCAGACCATCTTTGCTGGGAGTTCTCTGTCACCCCACTGGGCAGTAGTCCCACAGAGAAGACTCTTGGCCTTGGCACTGCTGTGTTCCCCTGACCTGGCCCAGGCCTCTGTGCTCAGGCCAGCCTTGCCTCTGGGCAGCTCAGTGTGACCTACACTCACTGGGGAGGAGGTGTTAGAACCAGGCCCACAGTGATACCCAGCGCGGCACAGTCCCTGGGGCTTGGGTAGGCCTTCTCTGCCACAGAAGGTCCCAGGGCGGCACGGCTGGCAGTCCTCCACATGGGCAGCCCCTGGGACCTCTCGGAAAGTTCCCTGGACAGAAAGAAGCACATTGTCAAGGTCAAAGTCCCAGAGGCCAGAGTGGAGACTTGCCAGGAGGGGAACGGAGCAGGGTCCCTCTACCCTCACCCTAAACAGATGGGCTGGGGAGAAAAGAGATAGAGGACTCACTCAAGAGCTGAGACTCCAGGAAGTGTGAGTGGGTTTACTTGATAGTCCAAAAGCATTTGGCTATAGAACATGCACCCGATAAGGAATGTTGGAACCAGAACTCATTCACAGCAGATTTTGACAGTAGGTAGGGAGAGAGCATCGAGGCCACTAGGTCGCCCAAAGAGGTGTGTATATCTTGGGGAGAGGACGTTATGGCTGGGCAATGGGGGAGTGTAGAAAGAGGGGCTTCTGGAAGTTGGAAAAAAAGGCTGCACTCCAGCCCTGCCCCCACCTGGAGCTCCCTCTGAGCCTAGGTTCCATGGCTCCCTGACCCCTCTTTTCCCTTCTCCTGCTTCCCTCCCACCTCTGTAAGCCTGGGTTACTTTGTGCTTTGTGGCTTTCTGGTCTAGCACCACTACTGGAAACCAGCTGCAGGGAAGTGAGTAGTTCAGTCCTCATCTGAGTGGGGTGGGAGGTGCAGGGCTGGAGTGTGGCCATGTCCTCATGAAGAGATCTCATCCATCCCAACCACCAGCAAAGGACTGATGCCCAGAGCTTTCGTATGCAAAAGTGGAAGATGCCAAAAGGTCCAAGAGAGCTTCTTACCACAGGACAGGGGATGGACAACAGACCCTGGGCTGGGCAGTAGTGCCCAGGGGGACATGCTGTGGGGCCAGACAGCTTTGTCTGGTTGCAGAGATTTCTTCCAGGGCACTCCTGACACCAGAGATGGCCGGGACCCTGGAAAGGGGGTTGATGGTAAGTTTGGTGTCTTTTCATACCCCTAACATTTGGGTGGGCCTGGTGCACAGCAAGCACTCGGGAAATGTGTTGAATTGAACTGAGAAAGCTGCTGGCCAGGCCCAGGCTCTGTGTGTACCTCTCTTCCTCCTTAGAAAGGGCCAAGCACACGAGGGGCTCAGACAGGCCCTAGGCCAGTACAACCAAGGTGTTCTCTAGGCCTCTGGCTTGGTCCACAGATTGTGAAAGCCTGGAAGAAGGGGCGCTCCACCCCATGACTTTAGGGTCCTCCTACTTCTGGGTCCTCTGAGGAATGAAATCTGCTCTGAGAACACTTACTGAGAAGCTGCCAGAAGCACATGGCCGCAGAGTGGTTGTACCCGGTTCAGAACAGTGGTGACCACCAGGGCACAGCACACAATTCACACCCAGTCTTGCACCTGGATTCTGGCGGGAGGTTCCCCTGAAAAAGAAGAGAGATCGGAGAGTGTGGGTACCCACAGCCTTCCAGGGGAGGAGCTGCAACAGCCACGCGGAGCCACTATTGCTCCCAGCTTTCTCATAGGGTTCAAGGGCCAGTCTCAGCCAGGCAGCAGGCCCCTGGGGCAGGTTGGGGATGAGGCTGGTGTGGCCAAATGTGGGCTATGTGAGGCAGTGCATCAAGGGAGATTCAAAAGCAGACATCCTCCAGCCCACATTCCTGGTCCCAAGAGGAAAGGCCTCCCTTGAGCTGTTATCACTCATTTTTCACTGTTCATTTGTTTTCCTCCATGTCCTCAGCAATGGTGATTCTCAGCCACATTTCCCCTCTGTTTTTAGCTGTAAGTGGAATAATCTAACTGCCTTTGAACTTCCTGTGCAGATCCTGACTTTTCTAGCTAAGCAGAGGACACAGGGCTCCCACAACTAGGGGCCTCAGGGTACTACTGTACCCCATGTCTACATCTTATAGTCAGCCTGCTAGCCTTTGGATAAGCACCTAATTAGCAAAGTCATTCTTCCCACAGGGTTCAGAACCGAACTGCCCGACAAAAGCTGGTATTAGGGTGTGGTGTTGCCTTCTTGCCCTCTAAGCCCCAGGCCAGGCATGGCACAGTGGCAGCACCATCTGGGCAGAGTGGCCCGTGAGGGGAACCTCCTAATGGGTCTTGCCAGGGTGTGGGCTTCATCTCAGAGAGCCTTGAAGGCTGAGAGAGGGTGAGTTGGAAGCCCAGTGCCAGGGCTCCCAATGAGAGGGTCTGAACCGACGAGCATGTAGCTGGACTCTACCTAGGACCATGGGGAAGCATGGGGGAGGGGCAGAAAGAGAAGGTCAGGGCACCAAAAGTTTTGCCCTCTGGTTCTCCAAAAAAAAGCTGGTTCCTCTGCTTGGAGAGTTCTTTCTACTCTCCATGACTGACTGAGAAAATCTTGGTACTTTCTGGGCCCATTTCTCATATCTATTCAGAGGATATCTTTTCTGACTACAATGGAGTTAAAATAGAAATCAGTAATACAGCTAGAAAAGCCCCTGAAATTTTGGAAATAAAACAACAGACTTCTAAACAAACCATGGTCAAAAAACGCCGAAAAGGAAATTACAAAACCTTTCAATTTGAACAATATTAAAAACCTGACATCATAAAATTAGTACAATATAACTAAAGAATGCATAAATTCAAATTTATAGGCTTAAATGATTATAAATATTAAATGCTGATCAATATTAGTAAATAAAACAGGTATAAAATTTATTTTCTGTTTCCACCTTAGGAAGCTAGAAAAAGAAGATAAGATTAAAACCAAACTAAGTAAAAGAAAGGTTATAATACTATCAGGAATCAATGATATAAAAAATAGACATGGAAAATCAGAGGCACAAGATCCAATATGACAGGGAAGTAAGTGGAAGCTGCACAAACCTCCTCCCAGGACCAAAGTGAAATTACAACTAAATTGTAGAGAAATCATCCTGAATGACCAACTGAACACTAGCTGGATAGAAGCGTTATAACCAAGGACGGGCAGAAGAAACCACTTCATCATGAGACTGGTAGGGAATGTGGAGGAGGCGCAAGAGGACTGGCTGGGCTCCTACAGGGTGGCAGCTGAAGTTACAGAGGGATATTCCAGCAGCTGAGGGCTCCCCCTGAGAAGTGTGGGGTCTAACCCCCAAGTTGGGCTCCCCAGCCTACAGCACCAGAGCTGGGAAAGGAACCCAGAAATCATCCAGCTGTGAAAAGCATTAGGGTTTTTGTCCACCAAGGAAAGATGGCTGGAGACACAGAGAAGCTCTTAAAGGGCCAATGCACAAAATTCTGTTTGCAGCCACATAACCTGGACTCTGGAAGAGGGAGGGCAGAGAGGACTAGAGACATGTGAGGAGAGATATGTGAGGCTGGTGGCTCTGGGGAACAGCTGAAGAGTCACCTTCTGGAAAAACCCTTCCTTCTGGAGAACTGAAGGAACAGCTTCCAGGATCCCTGTGCTGAGCCATCTCCCATACTGCAGGAGCCATCTCTCTCATGCAGAGCACTCCTCTCTGAATGGCATCAGCCTGAGGGGAAGCAATAGCCCCCCCACCCCAAGAATTATTCTGCCCCACCCTGTAGAGCTTAAGCCATGCTGCTGAGTGCAGCCTGACTCTGGGAGCTCTGAGACTTAGTTGATCCTCCCCTGGGTCCGGTTCAGGTAAGAGCCAGCCTTGGTGCACAGCCTGTTTCTTTCTGCGCACAGACATGCCCAGCAGAGGGAGGCATAAGCTATGGATCTTAGAAAGCTCCAAACAGGTTGCCCAGGGCCAGTCACAGAGAAGATCTGACATGGGCCTGCACCAGAGTCTTTGAAGATCTACCTAATACATAGAAACAAGCACAAAGAGGCAGCCAAAATAGGAAGACAAAAAAAAATTTAAAAAACACATGGCCCCAAAGTACAGAACAAGAGAATTCTCTAGGAGAACTAGATGAAATAGAAGCAAGCAATCTATCAGATAAAGAGTTTAAAGTGAGGATTATAAGGATACTCAACAGCATGAAGAAAGGCATAGGAACAATAAAAAAGGACCAATGGGAAATAAAGAATGTAAAATCTGCAATAAATAATACACTGGAATGATTAAACAGTAGGTGAGATGAAGCAGAGGACTGAATCAGTGATTTAGAAGACAAGGTAGAAAAAAAAATCCAAGCAGAACAGCAAAAAGAAAAAAAAATTAAAAGAATGAAGAGAGCTTAAGAAATCCTTGGGACAACATGAAGTGCAACAACATCTGCATAATGGGAATACCAGGAGAAGAGAGTGAGCAAGGGATCAAGAACCTATCTGAAGAAATAATGTCAGAAAATTTCCCTACTCTGGTGAAAGAAAAAGACACACAAGTGCAGGAAGTGCAAAGAGTCCCGAACAAGATGGACCCAATGAGGCCTATACTGAAACACAACATAATTAAAATGGCAAGGCTTAAAGACAAGGAAAGAATCCTAAAATCTGCAAGAGAAAAGCAGGTAGTTACCTACAAGGCAGGTCCAATTAGACTCTCATCTGAATTTTGAACAGAAATATTTCAGGCTAGAAGGGATTGGCATGAAATATTCAAGTTGATGAAGAGCAAGGACCTACAACTAAGGATTTCACCCAGCAAGGCTATCATTTAAAATTGAAGGAGAAATCATTTTCCAGTCAAGAAAACACTAAAAGAGTTTGTTAATACCAAACCAGCACTGCAACAAATGTTAAAGGGCTTGCTTTAAGAAGAAGAAAAAGAAAAACAGAGGAAAATAGTTTAAAAATAAAATGGCTATAAATACTTACTATTAATACTTACTACCTTAAACATAAATGGATTAAATGCTTCAACCAAAAGACACAGGGTAGCTGAATGAGTAAGAAATGGGACCCATATACATGCTGTCTCCAAGGGACCCACCTGAAATAAAAAGATACATCTAAAAGTGAAGGGATGGAAAAAGATGTTTCATGCAAGTGGAAAGGGAAGAAAAGTTGGGTGGTAACATTTATATCCGACAAAGTAGACTTTAAAACCAAGGCTATAGTAAGAGACAAAGAAGGACACTACATACTGATAAAGGGGACAATCCAACAAGAGGATATAACCCTAGTAAACATTTATGCACCCAAAACAGGTGCACCTAAATATGTAAAGCAAATCTGGATGGACATAAAAGGAAGAAGTAAAACTGTGTTTATTTGAAAATGACATGATACTGTACCTAGCGAACCCCAAAGGTTACATCAAGATACTACTCAAACTGATAAGCAAATTCAACTAAGTAGCACAATACAAAATTAATATCCAGAAACTAGTTGCATATTTATATGCCAATAACAAATGAACAGAAAGGGAAATTAAGAAAACAATCCCATTCACAATTGCTTCAAAAAGAATAATAAAATACCTAGTAATAAAACTAACAAAGATATAAAAGACCTGTACTCAGAAAGTTATATGACACTGAAGAAAGAAATTGAGGAAGATAAAAATAAGTGGAAGCATATACCATGATCATGGATAGGAAGAATTAACATCATTAAAATGTCCATACTACCCAAAGCAATCTACAAATTCAATGTAATTCCTATCAAGATACCAAAAACGTATTTCACAGTACCAGAGCAAATATTCCAAACATTTGTATGGAACCACAGAAGACCCTGAAGCAATAGCAATCTTGAGAAAGAAGACCAAGTTGGAGTAGTCATGCTACCTAATATCAAACTATACTATAAGGTTATAGTAATCAAAACAGTATGTTACTGGCATAAAAACAGATACATAGATCAATGGAACAGAAAAAGGAGACCAGAAATAAACCCACACCTTTATAGTTGTGCAGAAAAATGAAACTAGACCACTTTCTTACACCACACACAAGAATACATTAAAAATAGATTAAAGAGTCCTGGCTGGTATAGCTCCATGAATTGAGCACAGGCCTGTGAAGCAAAGGGTCACAGGTTCAATTCCAAGACAGGGCACATGCCTGGGTTGCAAGCCAGGCCCCCAGTGGGGGGCATGCAAGAGGCAACCACACACTGATGTTTCTCTCCCTCTCCCCTTCCCCTTTCTATAAATAAATAAAAAAAATAATAAATAAATAAATCAGATTAAAGACTTAAATATTAGACCCAAAGCCATACAAATCCTAGAAGAAAACCTAAGCAGTAAAATCTTGGACATTGCTTGTGGGAATATCTTATCTGATATATTCCCCCAGGCAAAGGAAACAAAAGAAAAAATTAACAAATGGGACTACATCAAGCTAAAAAGTTTTTACATAGAAAAGGAGACCAGGAGACCATCAACAAAATAAAAAGACAACCTGTAGAATGGGAAACCATATTCACCAATACATCTGATAAAAGGTTAATACCCAAAGTTTATTTTTTAAAAAAACTTACAAAACTCAACACAAAAACAAAAAATCTAATTTAAAAATGGGCAAAGGACCTGAATAGATACTTCTCCAGAGAGGACATACAGATGGCTAATAGACATATAAAAAGATGCTGAATGTCAAAAATCATTAGGGAAATGCAAATTAAAACCATAGTGAGATATTACCTCACACCTGTCTGAATGGCTATCATCAATAAATCAACAAACAACAAGTGCTGGTGAAGATGTGGAGAAAAGAAAATCCTTTTGTACTGTTGGTGGGAATGCAGACTGGTGCAACTCTGGAAAGCAGTATAGAGATACCTCAAAAAAATTAAAAATGGTCTTCCCTTTGACCCAGCAATCCCACTTCTGGGAATATATCTGAAGCAACCAAAAGCATTAATTTGGAATAACATAAGCACCCTCAAGTTCATTGCAGTGTTATTTACAATCATCAAGGTATGGAAGCAGCCCACATGTCCATGACTGGGTAAAACAACTATGGGACATTTAAACAATGGAATACTACCTGGCCATAAAAAAGAGAAAGTTTTACCCTGTGCAACAGCATGGATGGACCTGGAGAACATTATGCTAAATGAAATAAGCCAGTCATAGAAAGACAAATACTATATGATTTCTCTTATATGTGGAATCTAGGAACCAAAATTAACTAACAAGGAAAACAGAGACAGACTCATAGAGAGCAGAATGACAGCTAAGGGGTAAGGGATTGCAGGGGGTGGATAGATCAAGCAAAATAGAAAGAAAACTCATGAACTTGGACAATAGGGTGGTGATTTCAGGGAGGAGGGGGGTAAAATGGATTAAGTGATAATGGAAAAAATACAATAAGAAATTTTAAATCAATAAACTCAAAAGCTAGCTCTAACTAGATTGATTGAGAAAAGAAGAAAGAACACAAAATACCAACATCAGGAATGAAAGAGATGTCATTATAGATGACACACTGAAAGGATGGTAAGAGAATAGTACCAACAACTCTATGACATAAATTTTACAACTGAAATGAAATGGACAAATTTCTTGAAAGATAAAATTACCAAGCTCTCACAAGGAGAAAGAAAAAACATAAATAGCCTAAATTTATTAGGGAAATTGAATTTATAATGGAAGACCATCCCACATAGAACATTCTAGGTGCTAAGGCTTTACTGAGTTCTACACAACACTTAAGAAATAACTCATACCAAATAAACTTTCACAAAGTAGAGGAGCAGGGAGTATTTTGCAACTAATTTAATGAGACCAGTATTACTTTTGCATCAAAAACAGACAAAGAAACCAGAAAGCAAGACTAATATCTCTCATGAACATGGATGCAAAAAGTCTTAAAATATTAGCAAATCAAATTTAATGATATGCAGAAAGGAGAAAATATCACAACAATATAGAGTTTATCTCAGGAATGCAAGGTTGTTTTAACATTAAAAAAATAATGATACTTATCATCCTATCAGAACAAAAAAGAAAAACCATATGCTCACCTCAATCAATGCAGAAAATAGGACAAAATTAAATACCCATTCATGACAACTCTCAGAAAACTAGAAATAAGTGAACTTCTACAACCTGATTCAAGGCATCTATAAAATCTAGAGATAACATCATACATAAAGACTGAATGCTTTCCCCTAAGATTTAGAACAAAGCAAGAATGTCCAATGCTATTCAAAATAGTTTTTGAGTTAACAGTGTAATTAGGCAAGAAAAAGTAATAAAGTCGTATGTGTTGCAAAGATAAGAGCTATAAAGTCTTTATTCACAGATAAGATGATTGTGCGAAAAGAAAATCCTAAGAAATCTATACACATGCAAAAAGCCACCATAACAAACAAATGAAGCAGGTAAGAGTAAAGGATACAAAGTCAATAGAAAAAGTCAATACTGACTTCCGGCCAAGATGGAGGCGTAGGTGGAAACACTGTACCTCCTCTCACAATCAAGATTAAGGACAACAAATATTTACAAACAATAACACAACCAGAACACAGAAAATTGAACTACAGAAGTCCAACAACCATTCAACCAGACCAGTAAGAGGGGCAAAGTCGGCAGCCAGGGGAGAGGGAACTCGGCATGAAAACACAGTGGCTGCCAGACCCAGGAGCATGGGGGAGTGTAGGTGGCATGAAGCTTGCAGACCCCAGACACGGGGAGGAGACAAGCAGAGCACTCAGGGCAGTTGGCCAACTGCGGACACACATTCCCAAGCAGATAAACTAGGCAAGACCGGGCAGTGAGATGGACAGCACAGCCCAGGGCCCCAGTGACAGGAAATAAAGCCTAAAAACACTGATTGAAAAGGTGCCAGGAGAGGCTCCCAGCCTCACAGGAGAGGTAGTTGAGGAGACTTGCAGGGTCCTGGAGAGTGCATAGGCCCATACACCTGGGAACCAGCACCAGGGGGGCCCAGTGTGCTTGTGGGAGTCAGCAGAGGGGACACAAATCCGAGAGAGTGAGGAACAGGCACCATTGTTCCCTCTCTGACCCCGCCCCCACAGGCAGCGTCATGACCCTGTGACTAGGTTGCCCCACCCTGGTGAACACCTAAGGCTCTGCCCCTCATACATAACAGGTGCCACCTGACCAAAAATGACTCAAACGGAAGAAAAGCTCAGAGCCCCAGAGCCAATACTTTTAAGTGACAAGAGATAGCCAACCTATCAGATCCACAGTTCAAAGCACTGGTGATCAGGATGCTCACAGAATTGGTTGATTTTGGTCACAAATTAGATGAACAAATGAAGGTGTTGATAAGTGAAATGAAGGAAAATGCACAGGGAACCAATACTGATGGGAAGAAAACTGGGACTCAAATCAATGGAGTGGACCAGAAGGAAGAAAGAAACAACTAAACAGAAAAGAATGAAGAAACAAGAATTCAAAAAAATGAGGAGAGGCTTAGGAACCTCCAGGACATCTTTAAATGTCCCAACATCCAAATTATAGGAGTAGCAGAAGGGGAAGAGGAAGAGTAACAAATGGAAAAGTTATTTGAACAAATAATGAAGGAGAACTTCCCCAATCTGGCAAAGGAAATAGACTTCCAGGAAGTTCAGGAAGCTCAGAGTGCCAAAGAAGGTGGACCCAAGGAGGAACACACCAAGGCACATCATAATTAGCCAAGATTAAAATGAAGGAGAGAATTCTAAAAGCAGCAAGAGATAAAGGGACAGTCACCTACAAAGGAGTTCCCATCAGACTGTCAGTTGATTTCTCACAAGAGACCTTACAGGCAAGAAGGGGCTGGAAAGAAGTATTCCAAGTCATGAAACACAAGGACCTACATCCAAGACTGCTCTATCCAGCAAAACTTTCATT
>PVKM010028206.1:0-18400 GCA_004027735.1 Carollia perspicillata
AACTTACAGTCATTCAAAGGTTTTATTAAAATATGCCTCTTTTCATAAATCTCTAATGTGAAGACAGCTAGGATGAACATTATTTATGTCATTATTCTCTTATATTCTAGTTAAAAACACTTCCTGACCTTATGAGAATGACCATTCCCACCTTCTCATGGACCTGTGATCCTGTGTTTCCTCTTCCTCCTTTTCTCGACCACTTCTGGCCCAGCTTCCCCGCCCTCCCTGTTCTTCCTTTAATCCCTTCCCTTCCTTCTTCCCCTCTGTCCTGGCTTTTACCGTCTGCTGTGCAGAGTTTAGTACTTGGTGCTGGTGGTGAAGAGTGCACAAAAGAAATAGAAAATACCTTTGAAGACCTGGTACATCCATTGGCAAGCCTAAGGAAAATATTCAAGAACTAACCAGAGAATGTGAGCACGTTCCTGGGTAATCTAAAATAAACTCACTAACCCTCCGCCTTCACCCACCTTCCGCCGGCCTCCTGACTCCCACCAAGCAAGGCTGGCCCTCACAGCCTTGGTCCCAGCAGCCCTGGCTGCCCTCCCTCCTGGCGCCCCCTAGCACGCTCACCGGGCCTTGCCGCCGCATCCCTCCCACCCTTATCTGTTGCAGGACCACCTTCAACAGTGCTTGTTTCAAGTTGTGCCTTGTTCTAACGAGAGCTGTGGGCAGCCAATCCTTCGGAAGCACCTGAAAGAACATTTGAGCACATACTGCCAGTTTCGAGAGGAAAGATGCCTTTATTGCAAAAAGGATGTGGTGGTAATCCATCTACAGGTAAAAAAAAAAAAGTCACTTTTATGGGGCTAAAATCTGCCCCAGTGATCACATGACTCAGATGGGCTACCAGAAGCACCCTTCTGGACTTATTTTTGTACAGAAATAGGTCTACAGAATAACTTCATATGAGAGAAGTTCTGTAAAAAACAAAAGCCTTCTTGTTGGTGGGACTCTGTTCTTTAATCGTTGGCAAAAAATATTGTTTGAGCACCTGCTGAGGGCGACGCCAGTGCTGGGTCACCGGAGGTGCCTGTCGTCGGGATGCTGTGACCCAACCGGAGAGCTGGGGCACAGGCATTAAACGGAGCGTGGGTGCCTGTGCCGGAGGAGCCATGCGATGACTCCCGCAGCCTTCCCTCTGTGCGCCCTGCGCCCTGTGCCCTTCTTTTGGAGTAATTGGAAAATTGAGTGGGATTGAATTCCCTTGTACCTAGAAAGCAGCCCTCTGTACATCATCCTTTCTGGAATGAGGCCATACCTTCCCGTAGATGGCAAGCCGCATAAATAGATCTCCCCAGAGACGTGCGCAAACACTCCGAGGGCACAAAAGGGGACCCTGGGAAGCAAGCGTGGCTCTGTTTCACCACGCTTTTCTCTGTTCCAGAATCATGAGGAAAACCTGTGTCCCAAGTACCCAGTATCTTGTCCCAACAAGTGTCTGCAGATGATTCCCAGAACTGAGGTAACTGGAAATAATTCTCCCAGGAGATTGTATGTAAGATAAACTTCTAGTGATCATCATGGCGAGCCGCTTAGGCAGACCCGAGACTCAAACGACAGCCATGATAACCGCGCCTCTGTCCTCCCTTCCCTTTTCCTGGGAATTCTCCTCTGTTTTCACCATAGCGATCCCCCCGCCAGGCTCTAGCGTGGCCTTTTCCTTCTCTTATTCCTGCCACTCTTTCCAACCCCCCACATCGGCCCCCTGCGTGCTGCAGTTACACCAGGCAGGGGAGAACCGCTGGCGAATTTCTGTAGCGTGAGGCTGTTCCTTTTGTAGGTGGATGAACACTTTGCTGTGTGTCCTGAAGCAGAAAAAGACTGTCCTTTTAAGCACTATGGCTGTCCTGTGAAGGTATGGAGAGTCTTTTTGTTTCTGCCTCTACGCTCTGCTGTGTAAGTTCACTGGGCGAGTCACTTGTACTCTTTGATTCCATTGGGGTACAAAAGGACATTCACCTATGAGAACTGTAAGCCTGGCAGTTGAATTTGTCAGGGCTCTTCAGAGAAACAGAGCCAGCAGGAGATATAAAACATAAGTAATGTATAAATGTATAAGCACATATATTTATAAATATATATATTTGCTATATATTTGTCTTTGCTATTAAAAGGGTAAGATTCATCTTTCTAGTGCATGGAATACAGAATTGCTTTCCAGCTCTGAAAGGAATCTACTCTATAGTCCGGCCCAAATGTCCAACTGGGTTATGTCTTAGAACTCACATCAGGACCAGAGCTGGTGGCAGAACTTGCTCTCTGGATGAGGGGCCAACCTTAAACAGAAGACAAATTGACAACAACTGTTTGCTTAAAGTCCATGGAGCATCCAGAACCCCTACGATTTGCTTTTACTGCTGACACAGGCACTTTGCAATGACTGGGAGGGCAACGCACCTGCGTGGGCTGGAATTATAGTTCGGATGCAAGCCTTTGGCCTGTGACAGCAGGACGGTGATAGAATAGAAATGTGCTTGGTAGGAGGGAGAACCAACAGAACCCATCTGGAGCTAACTTGCCCGGGAGACAGGTTTTATATGGGGATAGTTGTAAGATGGTAACTACACTTAGCCTACAGTTATATACAGGGTAGCGGAAAAGTAGGTTTCTCTGAGTATGCAAAACAGAGTTTATTCTTGTGTTATTATTTATTAACCATTGTGTTATTTTCCATATAAACAACTGTAAACCTACTTTTGCTCCACCCTGTATTCCCAGGGCAAGGAAGGAAATCAGTGTTGAGAATTTTGACAGTGGCCTGATTCTCTGTCTCTGTGAGTTTAAAATTGTCCAGTGGGTACTGTTGAATCCTAATGCTGGAAAAGGGAGCTGGAGGGGCCATTGTTTCTGCAACCTGCCTCGAGAAAAGTAAGCCAAGTTGTTCCAGGTCTGCTCTGGCAGAGTATCCCGCCACCATCCTCGTTCTGGGGGACTTGCAACCGCCTGACTTACTGTCGTCTCCATCCCGAAGGGTAAACGGGGGAACCTGCAGCAACACGAGCGCTCGGCCTTGCAGGACCACCTGCTGCTCGTTTTAGAAAAGAACGTCCAGTTAGAAGAACAGGTAAATAAATAGTCCAGGGTTCAAATGCAAAGGGAAGCGGCAGAACGGCTGGGATTTGCACTTTGGGGTATTCCTAACATTCTCTGTTTCAGTATAAGTCGACTGTTTGATGCGGATCCTGGCTGGCAGGATCCATGTGTTGTGACCGAGAGAGACAAATTCACACGGACTACAGAAGTCCTGTGGAGAAAAAGGGACAGCATGGCCGCTCTCTAAGAGAGAGAGAGAGAAGGCCCGGGTCCCTGCCTAGACACGCTTTTATTGCTTTTCTGGGGACATTACATGGAGGATGGTCCTGATTTACTATGCACAGGTTTGTTTGCTGCAGGGGATTACCTTTTACAGATAACAAAGGAAAGAATGCTGCTAATTACTTCAAAGAGAAGGATGTTAAAGATCAAGGGGAAAGTGGTTGAACTGGTTACGCTCCATACTTGGGAGGTTTAGCTCAGATTTTAGGAAGTTACAGTAAGCCCTTGCTGCCTCATTTCAGGGTGAGAGGGTTTTAGCAAAAGCAAGTCTCACAACAGCCTAGGTACAGTGCAGGCCTGATTCCCCATGGGAAAGCCTATCCGTGGGTGTGGGTTCTGTGTGCTGGACCTCGCTCGCCACTGGCCTTTCTGAGCGGGGAATGGCCTACATTCCCACGCCATGGGAAACGGTTCCCTATAGGTGTTTTTCTACTAAGTAGCCAGAAAGAGTGATGGGTTTATAGAAGATTAGAAGTGGAAGGAGGCTTTGAAATCATGAGTCAACAGACGAAGTGACTAAAGTGCAAGAAATCCTGATGTGTTTGTCACTTGTGTCAGGATTCACTCTCAAATCCATGTCCCCTGATTCACAGTCCAGCGCTCTCCGTGAGCTACTGTGACGCCTGTCTGTAGCCTCCCCACACACCTTTCGGTTAATAAAAATACCTGGCACCTAGTAGGTGCCTAGCAGGTGTCTGATGTTTTAAAATTCAATCAACATGACCATAAAACAACAGTGGGCAGTCTGTTCTAGGCCTACGGGGTTTATGTATTCTGTAGTAAGTCCTTGCTCCTGCCTTTGAGAAGCTTTGCAACCTGATAAATGCGCATTGATAAATGTGCACATTTATTTCACTGTGTTGCAGTTAGCAAGTGAAAGAATATGTTCAAGTGCTGATTCTACTGAGTAATTGTTATAAAAGTTAATTATTTTTTAGGGCATCTCAGAGGATCAGACTTTTCGTGCCCATGTAAGGAAGAAAACCATCTCTCTGCAGAGACGGAGCTGAATTTTCTGCTGCAGATTACTCTGTGGTGTCTGATTCCAGATTAAAGCAGGGGTGTGAGTTCTAGGGTCAGATCCTGGGGAAAATGAGAAAGACTGACTAACCTGTAACTTTGGTCCAAGCCCTGCTGCCTAGTAACCATTCCCAAAGTCTTTCTGTACCATTTCCTCATGCGCCCATCCATTCATTTACAAACACCTGTGTCAGGTGTCATGGTGCCTCACACGTGTCAGGTAGCATGTTAGTTGCTAGGGACACTGAGTTGAGGAAGACCCAGTCTCTGCCCTTGAAGAACACACAAAAATGTACAGAGTTGAGTTGCTGCGCCTCACAGGACACGCTATGAGGGTCCCCATGTCTGGGTTCAGAGTCTGCATCAGTTTACTCCGGGGGCACTGGGGAAGGACACCTGAGCTACGTCTTGAAGGACGAGAAGGCCTGTTGGTTAAAATGTTGTGGGAAGAGGTCATTCCAGATGGAAAGTCTGCGCCAAGGCAGAGAGGCGTGAGAGAGGCTGACAGTTCAAGGAAACGAGCTTTCAGGGTGGAGAGGCACTCGAGTGTGAGACGGGGAATGGCCGGGGTCTGGTCCTTTCGATGCAGGCGGCACTGGCCTTCCACGTCAGCTAAGACATTTTTTGAACACTATGCATTCAATTATTTTTTTACTCATTAATATTCTGCCTTATTTCAGAAAGGATTTAAGGGCCAAAAGTTCAAACTAACATTTGTCAATAACAGGGAGCTAATGAAGGCTTTAAATTGGAAAAATACTTGGCCAGCCACCTGTTTGTTTGGATTTGAAAAGTAAGACAACTGGCAGCAGCATGGAAGGCAGATAGAGGGAGAGAAGGAAAGGAGGACAGACGGACCGGGCGGAAGCGCCACACTGGTCACGTGGGCGTGGGGACGCTGCTTAACCTCCCTCTGCCCCTATGTCCTCGTTTGTAAAATGGGTTGTGGTGAGGGTTAGGTGAGACGGTATCTTTAAGCTCTTAGTGCAGTGCCTGGAGCATAAGCATTGCGTGATCAGGTGGACGCAAGATGCTGGAGGAGGCGATGGTGATGGTGAGGGCTGGACCAAGGCCGCACCAGTGGGGGTGGAAGAGGGCATTGGGAAACATTCCTGAAGGTAACTTCAACTCCTTAACGGTTAAGGAGTAGTTACATTTATACAGTCCTAATATTACATTCGGCCCTTTGAAGGCAACCGCGAGGCGGATGTGGCCCCCGGTGAAAATGAGTTTGACACCCCTGCACTAGAGTATGGTCAGGGGGTCGTGGAACTTGAGAGGTGGCCTGGGTAGGTATTCATAGTAAGGAAATAGTTCTGACAGGATGTGCTCTTGAGTGGTGGCTTAGAGAGCAGCGCTTTCCAGATGCAGGAGGAAGTGTCTGAGAGAGCGAGACAGAAGTCATGTAGTTGTGCTGTGCAGGGCGCACCCGGGGCCTGAGTGGGCGTGAGGCTGCAAAGGCCGCCAGGGGCAGACTGTGTAGGGCCCCGGGGGGCCTGTAAAAGGCCGCTGGAGACAGGTGAGTGGGAGATGACAAAAGCAGATCTGTCTCTTCATAGTATTGTGGACACCACATTGAAGTATGCATTGGAGGGAAACAAGACTAAAGACAGGGAGGGCATTCGTTCATTCATTCGACAAATGTTTATCAAGCACTGGCTGCTGCCAAGTACCAGTTGCTGGGGCTACAGGAGCCCGTGTGATCCGTGCCAGTCCGGGCTCCCAGAGAGCTGCCCTTCTGGCGTGTGTGTGAGGGAGAGTGTCGGACCGCTGGGTCACCGTGTAACAGTCCAGGTGAGCAGTTATGAAGGCCGAAACGAGTGCCAAAACAAGACAAGACGGAATGGGAAATGGATGGAGGAGTTGCTTTGTTCGTTTTGCTGTGTGTTCAGAGTTAAAGTTGGCAAGTGTTGCCCAGTGAGCGGATGTGGGGATGAGAGAGGAGCTGTCCGGGGTCACTCTTTGGTTTTTGGTCATTTCTTTCAATAGATTACAAATTCCGAGAGAGTAGTGTGTTTTGCCTACCACTGGGAAGATTACTTAAACTCTCTGCCTCTGTTTCGTGATCTGTAAAATGGGACTGATATTCACACCCAACTCACAGGGTTCTTTGAGGATAGAAGAGCTGGTGAATAGAAGGGTCCGATAGATATTCGGCAAATTCCAGCTATTCTGTTGATACTGTGCCGAGTATTTAATGTGATATGGGGGTCAGGACTCTGGTTGTTCACTAAGTGCTTTCTGAGTGCTTGAAGGGAACCAGTTCAGAAAATTCGGTCAGGTGGCGTCACTGTCATCAGATGAACCATCACAGTGGGTTAACCATTGAAAGGGCAGGTGAGAAATCTGTGGATCGGGTCTTTCTCAAAGCGCCTGCAAGTAGTTTCCTAGAATTATACAGAAATCCACCTGTAAATATTTTTCTAAATATAAACTAAATATATATATATAATTCTACATGTAGATAATTAATTCTATATATAAATATGTATACATTATATATATATAATGTGTGAGTATATGTATAGCTTTCCTAGAAACACTTTCTACCTGCAATATTCTTCTAGAACTACATTTGTTTTAATTTGCATGCATGCATTTAAATGACCTCATTCACATTTCTGTTTTCAGATTTCTGACTTACATAAGAGCCTAGAACAGAAGGAAAGTAAAATCCAGCAGCTAGCAGAAACTGTAAATACATTTGAAAAGGAGTTCAAGCAGTTTGCACAGCTCTTTGGCAAAAATGGAAGCTTCCTCTCAAACATCCAGGTGAGAATTGACCTTTCTATCCATAGCCAAGATTTCGCCTTCAATTGGTAGTCATGGTTTCTCTTACAACTTTTTAAATGGAAATCATTTCAAACGTATAGAAAAGCTACAAGAATAGGGACAACTAATAGCATAATCAATAAAATACATTTTAAAAAAGGATAACGTAGTGCAAAAAACGCCTGGACACTTACTCGCCATCCACACTCGCCCGCTGTCAATGTTCTGTCCTGCCTGCTTCATCATTCACATTCACTGACCCGTCCTTTCTCTCTCCTTTTGTTCTTTTTGAATCACTTGGGAATAGGCTGCCTGTATTGTGGCCTTTCACCCCTACATACTTCAATATGTATGTATTTCATGAGAATAAAGATCTTCTTTTACATAACCCCAGTACATTTAGCGATATCAGTAAATTTAACACTGATACAATACTTTTATATCATTTATGGCATGTAGGGTTTTAATTAATGTTGGGCCAATATTAGTCACTCGAGTTCAGATTTATTGAGAGCATTTGCAATTCTGCATTTTGTAGTTGACTAAGTGAAACTATTAATTCCTTTGGGAAGAAAATGCTCTAAACACCACTCAAATGTAGCAAAACTTATTTATAAATCATGAATGCAAAATAACCATAAACAGATTTTTAATGAATCATAGCTTTATTGTGATTATATAACTTATAGTGGAAAAGATTTCAAGATGTGATATGGGCAATATTTTTGAAATTTGGACTGAAGAAGACGCGGGCCATATAGTTTGCATGCCGTGTCAGCACACGGTGTGTGTGAGTGTGTGTGCGCTTGCACACACGTGTCAAGAGAAAAGGAAACACGTTCTATGTTGCTATCGTGATTCTGATCTTTTTCTAATGCAGTGAGAGAGTAATCCGAGTTGAGGCGCTGCGGGTGAGGGTGGAGGAGAAACCCAGTGGCAGCTATGTAATCTCTTCCATCTAAAGGGAGCAATCGGAAGTTCAGGCTCCCCCTCGGGGCACTGTGTACCCACCTGGAGCGCTCAGGCCAGAACAGGGAGGCTGGCTTCCGGCTCGCTCTCTGCCGTCCAGCAGAGCAGAAGGGAATCAGGAGAGCAGCTTCTCGGAAGAGAAGGCAGTGGTGTCAGGCAAGAGGCGAGACAACGTGAGAATAGAAATCTAAAGACAGGTTAGAGAACCGAGTGGAAAGAGATTGAGGGAGGAGTGAAACTCCAATAAAGAGAAGTTCAAGGATTTGGAACAGGACCTGGGACAGAGAGGAGGACAGGGAAAATACAGGTGGTTAATCTCTCTGCAGTCTTCATTGACCGTTTCTCTTCTGGACTGTGTAGTTTTTATTTCATTAATTGACTGAGTAAATGTGAAATGTTTGAATTGAAAGAAATGTAATCTCAGTGAACTGCTAAGATATTGATATCCATTTTGTACTGAAAGGTTCTTGCCAGTCACATTGACAAGTCAGCCTGGCTCGAAGCTCAAGTGCGTCATTTATTACAAATGGCGAGCCAGCAACAAAATAAACTTGATCTGAGGACTTTGATGGAAGCAATTGATACAGTGCAACAGAAAATTACCCTGCTAGAAAGCAATGATCAAAGATTAGGTATGTCTACTATTTTATACTTCTCTTTTGGTGACTCGTCTGTCTGCATGTGTTCATGAAACAAGCCAGCACCTGGCCAGAGGGAGAGCCACAGCTGTCCAGGATACAGAGTGGCCGAATCTGGTGTTTGTGAAACAGAACAGCAGCGGTATCCTGGCTACTCAGACAAAAATGATGAAGAGCCATGAGTTGGGGCTGGAAGAGACAAAGGGTAGAAAAGGGCCAGGAAATTCCAAGAACAAAGGAATGACGGCTTTTCATTGAGAGCAGAAAATAACATTAAAGCTAAGAGAGAGATGTGGGCACACTGCTTTGCGTGGAGACACACATCAGAGATACCGTGGATTTGGTTCCAGACCACTGCAATAAAGCAAATATTGCAATAAAGTGAGTCACAGATGTCTTAGCTTCCCAGTGCATATAAAAGCTATATTTATGCTACACTATAGTCTATTAAGTGTGCAATAGAATTGTCTTAAAGAAACAGTGTGCATGCCTTAATTGAAGAATACTTTATCGCTAAGAAATGCTAACCATCATCTGAGCCTTCGGTGAGTTGTAAATCTTTGTGCTGGTGAAGGGCCTTGCCCTAGCAATATCAAAGATCGCTGATCAAGATCACCATGACAAATATAATGAAAAAGTGTTAAACATTGCGAGAATTCTCAAAATGTGACATGGGACAGGAAGTGAGCAAATGCTGATGAGTACATGGCACCAATAGACCTGCTTGAGGCAGGGGTGCCACAAACCTTTAATTTGTAACAAAAGCAGTGTCTTGCAAAGCCCAACAAAGCAGAATAAAACCAGGTAAACCTATACAGAAAAATAGTAAAGGGTTTGGCTGTTGGAAAGCATCCCAGTTTGAAAATGGTGGGGCTCACCATGCAAACACACGTTAGCTGAATGTGGAGTGTGTTTTCTCTACACGGGGGCGAGCTTCAGCTCAAGAGGGTGCATTCCAGTTTCCTTGGCGCCACTCTTGCCAAAACATGAGATTCCCTGAGTTGGTATTATTAATGCAGATGGTCCACTGGTGGACATGAATTCACTTCATCCTTAGGATGTCAGAATTTTATTGGTTCTTTTCAGATAACGAAAGTCCACTTTGGGGAAATGCGAAACACAACTCAGGCCTAGAGAATCTCTTTCTTTCTTTCTCTGCAGTGGTTTTGGAAGGGGAGACGCACAAACACGACGCCCACATTAACAGCCATAAAGCGCAGCTGAACAGAAACGAAGAGCGGTTTAAACTGCTGGAAGGGGCCTGCTATAACGGGAAGCTCATCTGGAAGGTGACTGACTACAGAGTGAAGAAGAGAGAGGCGCTGGACGGGCACACAGTGTCCATCTTCAGCCAGCCCTTCTACACCAGCCGCTGTGGCTACCGGCTGTGTGCCAGGGCGTACCTGAACGGGGACGGGTCCGGGAAGGGGACGCACCTGTCGCTGTACTTTGTGGTGATGCGAGGGGAGTTTGACTCACTGCTGCAGTGGCCTTTCAGGCAGAGGGTGACCTTGATGCTTTTGGACCAGAGTGGCAGAAAGAACCACATCGTGGAGACCTTCAAGGCCGACCCCAATAGCAGCAGCTTCAAAAGACCCGACGGGGAGATGAACATTGCGTCTGGCTGTCCCCGCTTCGTGCCTCACTCCACTTTGGAGAATGCCAAGAACACCTACATTAAAGATGACACCATGTTCTTGAAAGTGGCTGTGGACTTAACTGACCTGGAGGATCTCTAGTCACTGCTTCTGCCGTGATGAAAGGACTTCCTGGGTCCCGAACCATGGAGGAAACTTGAGGTTAGCCCAGTGACTGAATTTAAACTTGGTGCACACTTGTAAATGTTCGGGGTTTTGCCCTTAGTGTTTGAAGTCAGTTAAGAACTTCCTAAGTGCTGTCTTTTTTTACATTTTACCCTGTTCCTGTTTGAAACAAAACACTTAGGATATCCTCTTGTTATTTATATTTCTCTATCTCTTGAAAGGTAGGCAAGTTTCTTGAAAGCAAGGTCTGGGGCCTAGTTCCTCTACTGGGGCGTGGCGCAGGGTTTCAGAGGCGGCACTCTACGGTAAATGTTATTGGGAGCACAGATGTGGAATTCCCAATTGAAAATGCTTGGGTATTTGGTCTGCTGATTCTAGGCTTGGCCGTAAGGCTGCAAAAGCCTTCTTTTGGGGCCGGTTGTTCCAGACCGGTAGATGGGTGGTGTACTGACAGAGACAGTGTGTCCAGTTGGAACAGATGGTTTTTGGTCAGGTACTGAATCACTACGCCTCCAGATACTTTCATGAAATTCGCCAGGCGTCCACAAGCACAGTTTTGCAAGCCTGCATGGGAACTGGTGACTAGAGTGAGCATCTTCATTGTCCCTGCTCAGGTAAAGCCGGAGGACGCACGAAGCTTGTGTGTACGGAGATATAAACATCCAACTCAAGTTCAGATTTCATTTGGTTCAACCACGTGAAACTATTTTCAAAGATCAGAAACAAATATTAAGAGTTTTAATAAGGTTTGACTTAATGTATATATGTCTATGTGTACAAATAATTTAAAGGTATTTTGGTAATAGTAATGTGAGGATGGACAGAATTTAGTATACAATGGAAAAAATGTCATAAATGCATCAGAGGAATTTAAAACCTAGGGAAGACACCATCACAGTTTCCAGTGGGTATCAAAAACACTCCCATCCAAAACTGATTAAAATTAGTATTTCCTATTCTCTTTGAAATTTTGAATTCATAAGTCAGAATGAAAATGGGCATTTATATAAATGTGTGACTTTTCTTGTCCAAGTCCTGCGTACTCTGTGAAGAACAGAAATGATTATGTTCTTATGCATCTATCTGTACTCACACTGAGGGTGTATATGCAAGTTGAGATGAGTCCTGCTGACTGACCCTTGATAAGCCGGAGGTCAACGAGAAGTACCCTAAGCCCTAATTCCCTGCTGAGCATTTCTCACCCTTTGGCCTGGCTCCCTTGATTCTGCAGTGACAAGTGCCACGGGCCGAGGGCCACTTAGTGGGGCTCACTCCGGTGATGACCAAGCACCCTACAACTCCTGAACAGTTAACCTGTTAGAAGAGGCATGATCTATACCAGTGGCTTCTGGAATAACTGAAACTTTCTTGATGTCTTCTGTGAAAATTTCAAGACGCTCCATTTTCAAGATGGAGTCACTGAATCTTTTTTAAGTTTTTTTTCTGTGAAAATTTCATGATGATTTCATAGTGCAGAAATCATCCCAAAAGGTTACATTCAAAGAAGTAAGTTCACAGCAGGAATATAGTGAAGAACTGCACCGTAGCTGCTGGTGACCCCTGGTACGGTGGATGGTCGACCCATCACGACACACTCAGGAAGCCTTTCTCTAGACCACACAGGTGGTTTTGCGTGTTTGTCTTCAGTATCTCTAATCAGGTCCAGGACCACCCCTGTAACTTCTCGGGAGTGGAAGGCCATGTTGGTGTAACTAGCTTTAAGTAGTGGATGTGCAAAACATTTTCAAGCGAATTTATCAAAATACTGGTTTTGTGTTTCAACCAACTTCTCGACATAAAAAGTAGAAGTGATGGCATAGTTTGCTTATGGGTTCAGAGTCCTTTCATCACTGAAACTGAGCAAAACAAGGTATTCTAGAGCAAAAAGCACTCCTTTACTACAAAATAAGAGGTAATTTATGTTTTAAAGAAGCATATCCATATAAACTATTTTTCCTCTTTTATAATATGAAATTATTTTTATTCTACAGGGTCCAGCAGAAGTAAGGCCTGCTTGAGTGTGGTTGGTAGGGTAATAATATGGGCGTAATAATTTATAGTTTTAATTTGAACATGTCACCTAAAATGTCATCTGGTGTGCTTCAGTGTGATACTGTTATGTTACAGAATTACCTGTCTATGATTTTGTAATAAAAAAGGGGTGCTCTTTGTGCCAGACTCTGCATATTAATAAGATTTAATTTTTACTTCCATTTTGGTTTGATTTTGATGCCTGGTGAAAAGCAAGCAAATACACTAGGCATGAAGTGGGAGTTGGCCTTGACAAAGGTGTGTGCAGGGTTAGCGCAGGGTGGGGAGGTGGAGCACACACTAATGCCTACTGACAGGTCTGACTTCTGGCCCTGGATCTCCGGATGTGATGTTTTCAGAGAAACGAGATAGTCACAGATGAGTGCAAGTCAGCCCTCTTTGGGGGTAGGCTGTTCCAGACCAGTAGATGAGTGGTGTACTTAGGACGGGGAGCCACCAGCCCTTTGTGTGGCCCCTCGGACAGTGAGGCTGCAGTGCTGGTTACTCTTACAAAGTGGCTGGACACACAGGTCTTCATCTTACCTAAGAATTCTGAGAATTTTGATAGATGCACAGTAGGGGACTCAGGTAGTGCAATCACCTGAGACCATCAAGTCTTAGGGGAGGAGTGAGAGGAGGCTGCAAAGCATTTGGAGAAGGAGTGGTCATAGGTGGGAGAGGGAAGTACACATGACCAAATGCCACCCTGAGAATAGTTGTTCCCAGCACACCCCACAGTTGACTCTTTTTAAAAAAAATTTTAAAGTTGACTTTTAGAGAGAGAGAAACAAACATTGACTTGCTCCACTCATCTACGCCTTCACTGGTTGCTTCTTGTATGTGCCCTGACCAGCCTGGGCACATTGGGACAACGCTCCAACTGACTGAACTCTCTGGCCAGGGCCCACACAGCTGACTCTTTGAGCTCCTTATCCACCCGCACGCGGCTCCCTCCTCAGTCTGTATCTCTGACCCTGCCTTTGTTTAAGCTGCAGACGTGCACCCAAGTACCTGCTGACCACCTGAACTTAGAAGTCCTACAGGGACTTCAAAGTCGACTGCACCAGAAGTGAACAGGAAACCTTCCACTATCCCCCCACTGCCAACTTCTGACTCCTCCTGTTCATTCTGCCCCGGGTGATGACATCACCATCCTGAGAAGTTTGGACACTAGTCCAGATTCCTCCCTCACTGACCCCATCTGCACCCACCCAGTTCTGCCAATATGACCTCCAGATAAATTTTTAAAATTACTCCTAACTACTTATTGCCATCGCAGCCTATTTTGCTTTGCAATTATTTTTTCTTTTACCTCTTTCAAATTCAACTTCGCACTGCCACACGGTAACCTCCAAAGGAAAATCTGAGAATGATTCCCCACCGCATCTAGTGGCTCCGGCACCCCCGGGACAGAGTCCGCCTCCTTGGTGTGGCGTACAAGGCCTTGCATGCCCACCTCTGGCCCTCCAGCCTCACCTCCTGATAGTTCTGCTACTTCTCACTTAGCAGTAGTACCCCGAGCTGTTCGCCATTTGTCTGAGCTTCTGCCATACTTCTACCCAGAATACTCTTCTCTGCCCTCCCCTCCTCCCTCGGTGAATTCTTGCCCTTGAAGATTCTGTGTTGTCCTCCCTTCACTAGGCCAAGAGTCCCTGCTTTGTGCTGTGTATTTCCTTGTCTTTACCTCAGTTGGTGGACTTTTCTTTTTTTCCCCCAGAAAACAAGTGTAAATTGTGTGTTTGTCAGACTTTTGTGTTACAGGCCAATATAACAGATATTTTCCCTGACCTTGTGAAACATAATCCGGAGGTCAACCACAGGTGGTGAACCAAAACCATCAATGTGTGAGTGTTCCCAGTCTCCGGTCTGATAAAGACGTCGTCCCTCAACTCTCCCACCTCCCCTGAAAAATGTATTTTTCAAATTAGTTCTGAATGTTCATGATGCAAAAGAGAACAGGCAGGAGACATTTCAAAGGAGGGTCCTAGGAGCAAAATGTATGAAGAAAAAAGCTCTACCAAGCCACACAAGGATTGAAAAGAAGGAAACTAAAAAGGGAATATGACCCCACGGGAGCTGCTGGGAACTGTGACTTGGGGCCCCTTGGATGTTCTTTTTCTTCCAAGAGACTGTTAAAGACTAAAGCACATTTAAAACATCTTTTTGGCCCTGGCCAGGTGGCTTAGTTGATTGGAGTGGTATCCTGTGCACGGAAGGGTTGTGGGTTCAATCCCCAGTCAGGGCACATACCTAGGTTACTGGTTCAGTCCCCAGTCGGGCGTGTACAGCAGGCAACCAATGTTTCTCACACCGATGTTTCTCTCTCCCTCCCCTCTCTCCCTTCCCCTCTCTCTAAAATCAATAAACATATCCTTGGGTGAGGATTTTTAAAAAGTATTTTTGGCTGAATACACTTGTTGGAATGAAACTCCATGTGGAGACCAGACTCTGGCTCCAGGACTCATAAGGCATTGGCCCAGAAAAGGAGGTAAGTCGTGACAGGTGCCTTGAAGAAAACAACAGACGACAGTGAAAGAAGAAAAGGGCCTTGGTGGTGAGAAGACATACACACTCTGGGTTGTCGGGGAAGGCCTTTAGGCTCAGATGGCAAGATACTTAGTGCTCACTTTTGAACGCCCTTGTAACGTCTGAGGAATTTCCTGTGAGAAACTTGCCTTTGCATGCGACCCAGGCCCCTCCAATCAGGCATAGCCATGCAAATCTTCAACTTGAATGAATGAGTTGGAAAGATTCACCATTTTTTGCAAGAAAGATTAGCAAGATGAAAGAAGGAAATGCGCCCAGCCCTGGTTCTGCGGTGGTGAGGGGGTGAGGGGCCAGAGGCAGCGTTTCTGACACCCGGGCCTCACTTCCGTAGACTGCTTTGTGGGTGTCAAGTGGTGGTGGCAGCAGTGGCTTTTCACCAGAGCCCTGGCAGAGCTGCCCCCACATCTGGCCTCTGGTCTTCCTGGAGGTTCTGTGGGCTCCATATATTAAATTCTTCACCAGGCAGAGCAGATTCTGCTGTATGTAACTAAGAACCTAACTGAATCAGGCCGGACCTGAAAGGTGAGTCAGCCATCGAACAAGCAGGCGGGATGAGCATTTTGGGCAGAGGGCCCTGAGGATACAGTTCGGTGCCATGTACCAACAATTCCACCAACCACAGACGACATGCATGATGGTGGACCCATAAGATTATAATGGAGCCGAGAACTTCCTGTCACCCAGTGATGTCGTGAAGCCGTGGCACATGCATTACACATGTGTTTGTGGGGACAGTGGTGTGAATAAACATAACACACTGCTGGTTGTAGGAAAGCATAGCATGTACAAAATTAGGTGCAGGACATAATGTTGATGATGATAATGACGGTGACTGGTTTGTGTATTTACTACCCTTCTTACCTTTATTTTAGAGTGCACTCTTTCTGGAAAGTTGTCTACAAAGAGTCTTTCTATGCTCTTTCATAGAAAGTTGGCCGTGAAACGGTATGCCACGTTACGCCTGCAGCAGCCTCACGCACCTTATGTTTGCAGCATCTCTTTATTACATCCGTTTTCCTTGTGCTTGACTTAACCTCATGTTGTCTTGTGCAGTAACATGCAGTCAGGCTTGCAGCTTAGGAGCAACAGGCTCCACCATACGAGTGAGGTGTGCAGTAGGCTGTGCCAGCTCGGTCTGTGTGAGTGCACTCTGTGGTGGTCGCGCAATGATGAGACTGCCTCAGGCCTCTTTTCTGAGAATGTATCCCGGTCGTTAAGCAGTCATGACAGTGAGAGAATTGGTTTAGCAACGGAGAAGAGGCCAGTGTGGCGAGAGTCTGCTAGAAGAGAGGAGAGGGGCACTTCATGAGGTTAGAAGAGAAGGCAGGGCCCAGATTCGAGAGCTGAAGTCATGGGGAGGAGTTCATGGTTGATGCAAAGTGTAATGAAAGTTGACATGATTTTGGCAGGGCAATGCATGACCTGTGTTCTAAAAACTTGCTCTGTGTGGAGTGCAGATCAGAAGGGGACAAGAGAGGACATGGGAAGAGCATTAAGGTTACACCCCACTGCAGCTGTGGTGACGTGTCTGTGCCCTTACTAGATAATAAACTCCTCGTGTCTCATTCAAGTGCATAGAAGGTGCTCACTGTATTAAAATGAACTCTATATACAATAACTCACTGAATATAACAAACCTGCTAGGCAGGTATTGTGCCCATTTCATAGATGAAAAAACTGGTCATTTGAGAAACTTACGTGCTATGTGCTAAGCACGTGGAAGTCCTAAGAAGGACTTCTTAGGACTAATTATATATGAATGTCCTCACAACAATCTTATAAGTTACACACGGTTTTATCCCCATTTACTGATGAGGCGACTGGGGCACAGAGAGGTCATGTAATAAGCTCTGGGTTACACAGCTAGTAAGTGGGAAAGCCAGAATTCGAATCCAGGCAGCCTGGCTTCAAAGGTTCCACTCTTAACCACTGCATGAGAATGCCTCATATGGGTACTGATCCACTCTATAGATGTTTATGTAAAAATACAAAGTAAAATGAGTTAAAATATAGTAAGAGGAACCACTAGAACAAAAATTGAACATATAACTTTCGAACCACTAGAGAAAAAAACTGGAAAAAGGCACTTTATCAAACCAAAGAAAACAATAGGAAGCATGATAGAAAAAACAATTTAGAGTTAAATCTGAACATGTACTTACTATTAAATGAGAAAATACCGCTAATGTGGGGGGAGGGCACACATATATGTTTTACATACATATCTAAAACGAAACTGAGTTGACAATTCCGTCCCTGGGTATATATTCAGAGATACTCTCGCACAAGTGTACCAGAAGACACATACGAGAGAGTTTACTACCAGCACTGCTGATAATAAAAACAAACAAATAAACCGACAAAAGAGGGCATAGATGAGGAGCAACAGAAACTCCCCCACATCACTGGTGGAAGGGCAAACTGGTACAAGCTAGAGCACACAGAGTGGAAGTGTGAAAACCCTCAACCCTTGCAACTCCATCTGTACACCTGTACCCCAAAACTCTTGCCTGTGCCGACATGATATGTACAAGAATGCCCATTAACTCATGTTGGAATGTCAAAAATCAGAAAATTGTTAAATTGCTAGCAACGAGAGAATGGATAAACTGCTGTATAGTCATACAAATGGAATTCTATTCAGCAGTTACAATGGAAAAGCTAGAACCACGCGAATCAACACAGATGGCTTTCATAAGTGTAATTTTGGGTGACAAAAGCATGTATGAAAGCTCTCACGGGAATGATAGAAACCACATTCAGGGCAGGAGTTAACTCTGCGGAAGAAAAGGGGAGAGTGAGATTCCAGAAGGGTTCACAAGAGGCTCTAACTGCATAAGTAATGTTAAAATCTGAAGCAAATATGGAAAAGCATTAAAATGTGAAAAATATTAAAATACAAAGTCGGTACATAAGTGTTCATTACATTATTCTCTGTAACTTCACAAGTGTTTGTAATATTTCATGTTAAACATTTCAAAAAAGGTTTCAACTCAAGAATCTACAAAAAGTACAAATAAATCCAAAGAAATAAGATATTAATAAAAACATAAATTAAAGAAAAACTTTAAAAGAGGTTATCAATAAAATCAAAAGCTGGTTCAATAAATCAGATCAAGAAAAAGAAAACAACTGACTTCAATAGAATGTATAACAATGAATAAGAACAATATAAGATCAAAAATTTCAATAATACTCTAGAAAATTTTATACCAATCGATTTGAAAATGCAGATGAAATGGATACTTTTCCAGGAAAAAAATACTCATCCCTTGAAAAGGCACCACACCCAGATGACTTTAAAGATGAGTTCTTCAAAACCAAGGGCACAGATTATTCACA
>PVKM010028207.1:0-18441 GCA_004027735.1 Carollia perspicillata
ACACACACACACACACACACGACGCTGTAGCCCCGCTGCTTCCCGCATGGTCGCTTGTTTTTGTCTGTAAAAGGTTTCTTCGGATCACAGTTTTGTCACAACTTCTCACCCGGGTTTTTGCAACTCCTCACCCGAGGCGTTTCCCCACCCACTCCTTTCCCTTCTCGAGTGCCGAGCCTCTGGCCTTCCCCGCCCCCACCAGGAAGCCGCCGGAATCAACTTTACAAGACTGCGCGGCGGGAAACAGACAACCAGATCTCCCGGGGCCCGGGGCCCGGTGGACTTTGGATGGATTGGAGGAGGGGGAAACAGAAGGAAGGACCCGCGCGAAGGGAGATTCTGCTGCCAAGCCCTCCCTCCACTACTGCCCCAAAGATGCGAGCTGTGCCCGGGCCAAACTTCCAGGCCAAGAATGCAAGAGGAAGCGCGAGTGGGGGGCGGGGGGCGGTAGGCCAACACCCAATGAATTGTAAAGCTAAACAGTGCATTGGGGTCGCTGGGGCTCCCAGACCCAGGTGCACCCCAACCTTCAACGAGGTTTGGTCTTGGATTACTCCCACCCTTCAGCAGAACTCTGCCCTCCATTTTGCTTACTCCCGCGTCCCCACCGAAACCGGGACCTTACCGGAGCAGGAGGGGGCCTGGGCATCTCGCAGCCCGCCGCCCAGACAGCGCGGGGCCGCGGATGCAGCCGCCACTGATTCTCTAAACGCGGTCTCCCCGCACTCTCCTCGGCCTGGGGATGCAGAATGGTTTACAGAGGGACCGCGAGCCGCTGATTGGTCGCAGGCCGCCGTGACGTCGGCGGGCGCTGCATTAAGGCGAGGGGGCTTCTTCAGCTCAGCCAACAGCCAGAAGCAGTGACCGAGCCGCCGGAGCTGGGGAGAGACGCGCGGAGGCGGCGGACTGGGCCGGGAAACCAGGGATAGAGGGGCGCTTGTCCAGGGAGAGCCAGCAACGAACCGCGGCCCGAGCGGCGACAGCGGCAGCTGGTGCCGAGCTGTTTCCGCCGCGCAGAACTGTAGCCGCTGCACCAGGACGTTTTAAAAAGCTCTCCAAGCTACTCCCCCTCCTCTCGACTCCTCCCGCTGCAAAAGGAAAAAAAAAAAGGGAAGGAAGGAAAGAGTCTAGAAAGGAAACCCCGATTTGCCACCAGAACGAAAAGAGAGGGGAAAAGAAAAAGAAAAAAGTCCAGCGACTGTGGGGTTGGACACAGGCAGCCGGAGCGTGGGCCAGCGATGCGGGGCTGCGCGCCCAGGCGGCCGGGAGTTGTGATTGGAGCCACGATGCACGGCCAGGCGCGGTGAGGAGCCAGCCCGTTTCACCTCCGCGAAGGAGTCCAGGCGCAGGGAGGGCGGTTCCGAGAACACGGAGGCCGCCAGGCAGGCCCGGGCCGAGGCGACGGGGCTGGGGCGGTGGGGACCGACCGAGTGCGCCCGGCTGCGCCCTCCCGGAGTCGTCCCTCTCCGCCTCGATTGACACAAACACTTCTCCAAAAGCGGAGAAGCCTAGGCAACAGCAGCAGTCAACAACGAGATCTTCCTCCTGCCCTCCCCTCCCTTCCTGCCCCCTCGGTGCGCCCCCCGCCCCCTCTCCCACCGTGGGCGCCCGGCGCTTCCCGACCCGCTGTGCGATGCCGGCAGTTTAGGATCCAAAGCTTCTCTACTCATTTTGTTCTCTTCTTTTATAAAAAGAGGAGAGGAGATCCCGGCGGCGGGCAGCCGGGCAGACACACACCCACCCTCATACTCCGACAAAAGCAGATGCACTTTGACTTCTGACAGCTCTACCTCAAGCCGGAGAGAACTCAGCGGCGCTTTCCCTGCAAACAGAGCTCGCCGCGTCGTCCTCTTCGTTCGCCGTCTCCGTTTTATTTATTTATTTCCGTTACCGCCCCCGTTCTCGGTGACCTTCACTCCTCCGCGAGTTCTGGGCAGAAGAGTCGCTTGCGCGACCGCCTGAGACTTTTTTCCTCTCCCCAGGAGCTGCGGCGGCGCCGCTGTGCCACGGGGCCTGGGGACTCCGGGGCTGCGCACCACCGAGGCGCTTCCAACCCCCGTTTGCCTCGCGTTTCCCCCTCTTTTGATTTCCTGGTGCGGGTTTCGGCTTGCACCGCCGAGCGTGTATCCTCTTTTTGGAGGAGCTGGGGAGCTCGTTTCTTTCGTCTTTGGGAGTCATCCCCTCGGCTCTACCTGCTCTCCTCTTTCCGGGCCTCACCCGACCAAACCAAAGACCATGGTGCACTGTGCCGGCTGCAAAAGGCCCATCCTGGACCGCTTCCTCTTAAACGTGCTGGACAGGGCCTGGCACGTCAAGTGCGTCCAGTGCTGTGAATGTAAGTGCAACCTGACCGAGAAGTGCTTCTCCCGGGAAGGCAAGCTCTACTGCAAGAACGACTTCTTCCGGTGAGTACTTCCCTCGCGAGCCTCTGCTGCTCTCTCCCCGCGGGCTCTTCCCCGGCCAGCCGCGGATCAGAGGTCAGCGTGACCGCGTTAGGAGCTGCGTTTGGAGAGGGCAGCCAAGTCCCGCAGGCGCCCGCCTCTTCGCCAGCTGGCCGCTGGGCGCCCGAGACATGGCCCTGCTTGCATCCTGGAAATTGGGAGTCTTGGCTTAGCTGCACGTGCCCGGGAAGAAAGAGCCTGAGCCCGCCTCGGCCCAGAAGCCCCTCCAAGCTTGAGGGAAGGCAGCATGGCCTCGAGCTTTGTAGCCCTGGCTCCTCTCTTTCCCAGTGCTCGGAGCTATCCAACAACTGCATTCTCCCTGCCTCCTGGGTTGCTCGCCCTCCAGGCTGAGCTTTGAAGCCCGGACTCGCTCCACGACACCGACTTTTCCGTGTCCCAGAGGTCTTGGCGGGAACCGCCAGCTTTTTGCATAGGGTGTCTGAGTCGCTTGCCTTGGCAGCTGCAGGAAAGAGCCCCTGTCCTGCACATCCCGGGGCGTTTCTGAAACCTCCAGCGCCGGCCCAGGGCAAACTGCCCCACCGTGACTGTGAAGTGCTGCAGCCTCCGCGAAGATCTTTTCCCCTACTTCCCCGGGCTGGGGGGTTGGCGCGAGGTTTGGCCCCCACCCTAGGCAGACCTCTGCTCTGAGGCCCGGGCTCCACTAGGAATTCTCCCAAGTGCTACTCGCCACCCTCAGCCACCTTCTTGCAGAAACCTGGGGGTGGGGGGAGCGGAGATTTCTCCCGACGCCCCTCCTTCGTTTAACATTTTAATTGTATTCTCTTAAGCTCACTGTTTTGTTACCAAAAGCTACACAAACACACAAATCTACAGAGAACAGGAGCAAATGCGAATTATAATTCCCCCGCGGTGCTCGAAATCTCCCAGTTTACTCGGCTGACTTGGTCTCTGTTTTCTTCGGAGTCTGTAGTGACAGATCAAACTGGGAGAGGAGGTGACAGTTCAAAGCCACCTGTCCCGGGACGCGTGGCTATGATTGAGGCAGACCGTGAGATAGAGCGCCGTGCAGGCTGGTATTGCCAGGAGGAAGCGCAGGCTGAGCCTCTGAGCCTGGGCGGGCCTGCCCAGTTCCCCCGGTGCTGGCTGGAACCCAGCCGGGGAGCTGCGAACAGTGCTGGTTGCCAGTGGGCCCCAGAGGCCTGGCCCCCGCGAAGTGCCGCGCGGCACCTAAAGCCAAGCCACAGCTCTAGCTTGCGCCAAGCTGCCCCGCTTTGGGCCTGGACGTGGCGGCGGTCCAGGTGCGGCCGTCTGGGCTTCACCCCGCGGCGCGACTGGATCTTGCCAACCCCTCCTCCTGTGCGCGGGTCCTTAGACGGTGAAAGGGAAACAACTCTAGGAGAGGAAAGCGGCGCTCGGGAGGCGTTTATGTGGAGCTCCGATTAGAATTGGACAGTTTTCTGAGTCTAATCGGAAAATAAGTGCCTCCTTCCCTCTTCCTTTCGCCGCCTTGCCGCCTTCTTCGGCAGCGCGTTTTCCCTCTGGGACGACAGTGGGCGTGAAGCGAGCGGTGGGAGCAGCCGGGGCCCCTCGCGCTCTCACCCTAGCCGAGTGCCTCTCCTCCCCGACTGCTCATGGTGCCCCGCTCGCTCTCTTCCTGCCTTCTTGCCTGCTTGATCGGGATTTTGCCTTTCTTCATTTTTAGCCGACTCTTCTTTTTCCCCTTCCTCTTCACCTTCCTTCACTTTCTACTTCTTTCTCCGTGCCTTTCTCCCTGCCTCCGTGTCCCCCGCCCCTAACTAACCTTCCACGACCCCGCTCCCCGTAGGTGTTTCGGTACCAAATGCGCCGGCTGCGCGCAGGGCATCTCCCCTAGCGACCTGGTGCGGAGAGCGCGGAGCAAAGTGTTTCACCTGAACTGCTTCACCTGCATGATGTGTAACAAGCAGCTCTCCACCGGCGAGGAGCTGTACATCATCGATGAGAACAAGTTCGTTTGCAAAGAGGATTACCTAAGCAACAGCAGTGTCACCAAAGAGAACAGCCTCCACTCGGGTGAGGCCCCGGTTGGGCAGGTCCTGGGGGAGGAAGGCCCGCCAAGGCCGCTGCTCACCTGTCCCTTCCTTCTCCCCAGCCACCACGGGCAGTGACCCCAGTTTGTCTCCGGACTCCCAAGACCCGTCGCAGGACGACGCCAAGGACTCGGAGAGCGCCAACGTATCCGACAAGGAAGGGGGCAGCAACGAGAACGACGACCAGAACCTGGGCGCCAAGCGGCGGGGGCCACGCACCACCATTAAAGCCAAGCAGCTGGAGACGCTGAAGGCTGCCTTCGCCGCGACGCCCAAGCCCACGCGCCACATCCGCGAGCAGCTGGCTCAGGAGACTGGCCTCAACATGCGCGTCATTCAGGTCAGGCCCCCGGCGCGCCACTCAGTTCCCCGGAGACCCACATGGCTCCTCCAGGCCAGCTTCCAGGAACAAGTTCTTGGAGGCTGGCGGAGGGGCAGAGAAGAAGCCCAGACACATCCCTACCCTTGCGACTTCTGAAGCGTCGCCGGATGCTTAGAACTACTGGAAATCCCTGGGTCTCCTCCTCTTCCCGGTCCAATTGCAAGTGATCGTGGTGGCAGAGGGGGAGGGGGAGAGAAAGGGAGCTCAGCAGGAGGCTGGAGGAAGGGACATTGTTGGCACCACTGTGAGAGTTGGGACCCTTTTTAATGCACCACTTACCCCGTTCCAAAGCAGCCCAGAGGTCGCTGTGCATGTCGGACTTAATTGGTTCCTCTGGCTCCTGCACAAGGAGATCTCCCTCTGCGTCCCCAAACCCGACTTTGTGGGTCTCTTGCTGCAGTAAGACAAGTTCCAAACCAGAGATTCCTCCTCTGAAGAGAGGTGGAGCTCCTGGTTTGAAGGCGAGGCGGTCAGTCCGGAGGGAGTCAGCCCGACTCAGGCGGTCCCCAGTGGGATGGGGAGAGGAGGTGGCCATCTGGGTAGCTGTGCCAGTGTCGGAAGGATCCGAGACTGCATGTGATTCCCGTGGATTCTCGGCCCAAGCCCCCGGTTCACCGCGCCTGGATGCTCTGTGTGGGTGGTTGTGCCTGGCAGGCTGAGTGTGCACACGTGTGCAAGCCGCCCTATGAGGGAGGCCCTGCAGCCTCTGAGAGATTGTGCCAACGTGTGCACACGTGAATTGGAGGCTGCGTGTCTGTGTCACTGTGAGTGAGAGGCTGTGGATAAGCATCTTTGGCACTGGGAGATTGTGTGTGGGTGTGAAAAGGAGATTGTGCGTTTTGGTGTCACTATCGCTGGGAGACTGAGTGTCAACAGGAAGCCGTTTAGTTCTCTGTCACTATCATGTCGCGAAGGGAGCTGCCAGCGACCATGAAAGGAAAACCGTGTGTGTCTGACACCACTCGGGAAGGTCGAGTGTCTGTGTGCGTACAGCCCCCGAGAAGCTGTAACCGTGACAGTATGACTGTTAGAAACAGCTCCAACTGCCTCACGTTGGGCAGGGCGGCTTGCCCAGGTCCTCCAGGCGGGAATCCTATTCACCATTGGCTCAGGGGCTGCCCTGCGCGGTCCTACTCAGACGACCCCCCTCGCCATCACCATCATACACAGCGCACACGCGCTCACGCTCACACGGAGCCCTGAGCGCTGGGCGGTGGACACCGGTGAGAGACCGGCCGGGCGGGACACCCGGGGAGTGGGGAGCGCGGACTTCACGGCTTCACCCCCGCGTATGCCTCAGGTCTGGTTCCAGAACCGACGCTCGAAGGAACGCAGGATGAAGCAGCTGAGCGCGCTGGGCGCCCGGCGTCACGCCTTCTTCCGCAGTCCGCGGCGGATGCGGCCGCTCGTGGACCGCCTGGAGCCGGGCGAGCTCATCCCCAACGGGCCCTTCTCCTTCTACGGAGGTGGGTGCGCTGCCCAGTGCAGCGCTCGGGCAAGCCGGGGTTGGCTTCGTTGGAAGCGGGAGGCAGTGTAGAGATGGGCGGAGGCTGGGAAGTAAATCAAGGGAGAGGTAGTGAGACCCAGAGCCGAATTCCCGCCCCCGAATGAGGCGGGCGGGCTGGTAGGGAGCATGTCCTGTGTGTGCACCCAGTCTCCGCCCTGCTCCAGCCCGGCGGGGGAGCCCCCGAACCTCGAGCGCCCTGCGTTGCCCTCCCCAGCAGCCCCGCGAGCCCGCCTCCCCGCCCTTTCTGACGCACCCCGCCCGGGGCCCCGCCTTGACATCCTCCTCCTCGCCTCTCCGCAGATTACCAGAGCGAGTACTACGGGCCCGGGGGCAACTACGACTTCTTCCCACAAGGCCCCCCGTCCTCGCAGGCTCAGACGCCAGTGGACCTACCCTTCGTGTCTTCGTCCGGGCCGTCTGGGACACCCCTGGGTGGCCTGGAGCACCCTTTGCCTGGCCACCACCCGTCGAGTGAGGCGCAGCGGTTCACCGACATCCTGGCGCATCCCCCTGGGGACTCGCCCAGCCCCGAGCCCAGCCTGCCCGGGCCTCTACACTCCATGTCCGCTGAGGTCTTTGGGCCCAGCCCGCCCTTCTCGTCGCTGTCGGTCAACGGCGGGGCGAGCTATGGGAACCACCTGTCTCACCCTCCCGAAATGAACGAGGCGGCCGTGTGGTAGCGGGGTCTCGCCCAGTCCGCGGAGCTCGTGGTTGTACAGAAACGAACTTTTATTTAAGAAAAATAGAAAAAAGAAAAAAAAAACATAAAAAAGCAAGCCACACCCCCCCACCTTCCTCCAGCCTCGGGGACCATTTTCCATCTGGGGAGACCGGACGGTAAAGGGGGACATGAAATAGGAACCAAGTCTGCCTGGAGGGAGGACCGGGACACGAGAGCTGGCTGGCGAGGTGCAGGACTTGGGCTCCCGAAGGGAATCGCAGACCTCTGCCCACCTCCCACCCGGACCTGGCTCCGCGGACGGATACCGCGGGCGTGCTCGTCTGACCGGCGGGCGGCACAGAAGCAACCGCGGCGGCTGCTGGGGCGCGCAGCACAGAGGCTGTGCCAGGAGCCGCGGGGAGGGAGGCCGCGCCCGCAGCGGGACTGGGAGGTGAGGCGTCCCGGGGCGCTCCGAGGCCGGCCAGGAGGGCTCGGGCTCTGGGGAACGTAATAGCGTTGGTCTCGGGAGTTCAGCAACAGCGACAACAAACTCTTATAGCTTCAGAAACACCGACCTGCTGTGCATCAGGTGGGACTATATATATATATATTTTTTGTCTCTCTGGGTTTTTTGTTTGTTTGTTTGTTTCTTTTTGTTTTTGCCAAAATTGCAAAATTCTAAATGTCAAGCCCTCAGTATCAACTCTTCTACCTTCACAAAACTCTACACACACAGATGAACGCAGACACACTGGATAGGGTGGTCTCCAGCCAGGCCTCTCAGTAAAACGACTTGAAAATCAGCTGTACTAAGAAAAGTGTTTTACTTTCATACACACACACACATACACACACACTTAAAAAAAGACTAATGAACTAAAAACAGTCAACTGTTTACGTATAATGTTAAATTCAGGAGTTCAGTGTTTTACTAATATATCCTGTTTTGAAACCTCTTGTTCAAAAACAGTATGTTTTGAGCAATCAACCAAAATTGTTCATTTTCTTTTCCTGTAGATGTTCTGACAGATTTGCAGGGCTCACAGCTCACTGTGCTAGTATGTAAAAAGGTGTTGTTTACACGAGGCAAAGAGAAAACACGACATTCGGACACTTGCCAAATAGAATAATTATAGCACAAATACTGTAAAGGTGCCTGGCACCACGACCTGAGAAAGTGTTAAAAAAAAAGTGTTACAAGGTTTAAGAAAAAACATCTTTGCTAATTTTTAGTCCTGTTGAACATTCATGGAATTGTTAATATGACTTATATAGACCCACACAGGTTTTATTTTTGTGTCTTTAAAATAAAAGTCCAAAATATTTAAATTTTATGGTCAAATATGCAGTCAATAGCTGCTACTTTTTTCTTTATATATTAAATTTCTCATATGTCTTTTATTGTTCTGATAAACCTAAGCTTGTGTGACCTCCAGTGCATATTAGACCATTCACTGTATGAAAGAAAACATGTTGAATAAATTTGTGAGTTTTTAATAAAAATAGAAAATCTGATGTTTAGATAATTGGTGTGTTATTTGATGTTTTAAAAACGAGAAGGGAGACAGGATGGAGAGCTGTATGGCCCCTCAGAAGCAAGGCAGGACTAGGGTATGTTTTTACCTTGGCTGTGGTTAAACCCCATTGCTAATACCCGCCAATCTTTTCTCCATGGCTTCCTGCTGTTATTAACTACAGATTTGCATTCTGTGGATTTAACTGATACAGTCAAAGAGGTGTTTGCTGATAAGTTAATATAGAATTTGAAATAGAAATCAAATCCATGGCTCTAGTCTGTCATTAGGCATGAGATCCCATGCACTCTGTCTCTCCCCATCTCTGCACAAACAAAACTGGACTTATGAATGTCAGTTACCTGCGAATACGTAGTTAGAGGTGATCTTTTTCAGTTTCAATTCATTTCCCATAGATAATCCTGCTTTCTAATTTGGTGGTTTGAAAGATAATGTGAAATGAATGTACAGTACAGCTAGAAGTGAAATACTTTAATCCCTTTCACAGAAATGATATGAAATAGTTGTTTTATATTATTTGTTACATTTGGAGTTCCCCAGAAGGAAGACTATTTTGCCTGGCACAGATACATATTCTATTTCCCTGAGAGAGGACTAAAAATAACCGATACAGAAATAAAATGTCAACTGGCAGTTGCCAGTTAGTTCTGAAAAGTAGTTCAGTTTCTTCCAAGCCTTCATTAAACACAGAAGGAATTTAAATATTTTATCTACTATGAAATACTTGTGTGTGTTTTCATATCAGACACTGTTAGAGTTCCAGAATTTCTTTTCCGTATCACCTAGATTTCAGTCTGGATTATTTACTTTCTTATTTTTAAAAAATCAAGGTTTTACATTAAATGGTATGTAATTTCCAGTGTTGTTTTTATATTTTGTTAAGACACAACCAAGTGTATCTTTTCTGACAAGCAGGCTTTAAAATAAGCAATATTTCACTGCACCCATATGATGGCTTATCCAATGGGGAGGACTATCAAGGAGGAATATGGTAGAGTTCTTGCAGAAATCCAAACTTATGAAATACAGGGAAGACTTTTGAAACACCTAGTTACTGCACACGGTTGTTCTGAAACACCTAGTTTCTTTATCTGCTTTGTACGCAATCACTGGATCGGCTTGCTTTTGCCCTTTTAGCGTTTGTGTTAAATCATAGCCAACTTATTTATTATAGCCACCCCTTTAAAGATGTTCGTTTAACTGCACTATGCTCATTGGGAAGCTGCATTTCCCTATCAAGCCTGCTGAATTATTTAGCAGCTTTATTGTGGAATCAGGTACTTGATAAGAAGCATTTTAGAGTTGGGTGCTGGGCATGGACTCAATTTTTCTCTCTGACTCCGTGGCAGCAGCTCAGTCTTTCCCCTTGGTGCTGTACCCTGAACTCTAACGAATACCCGAACAGGTGGCAAAGCTAAGCAGTCAGTTTGGGAGCTGTCTGAGAGGAGGAGATCTAGCAATGTCAGGGACAGTTCTCTCTGTTCCCGTCTGAGCTGCGCTGCCCACTTCTGGTCCTGAGGTGTAGAAAAGTGCCACACCATTCCCATCAGATGAGACGGGGAGCTCCTGGGGAAGACTCCGGAGTAGGCAGTCCCCTTCTACCCAAGAGGGCAGTCTACTCTCTAGTGGGGCTTGGCAGCCTGGTTTCTCCCTTCAGCCATCTTAAAGCTGCCACCTCTTGTGCCTTTCGCCACCTGCCCTCAGGATGCCAGCAGCCGGAGCCTCCATCTGCCCTGGGCGAAGCAAGCAAAACTCACCCATCCAAACTTCTCCACGCTGGAGGAGGCTGTGGGAGTCTGGGGGGCTACTTTAGGATGAGATGAGGCTTGGGAGGACTATGCATGGAGAGACAGGACAGGCATTGGCAGGGTCCTGGGACCTGGAGTTTGATAATATCCGAGAAAAGAGAAGAGGGGCAGGTAAGACCCTGGTTTCCCTAAACTCTTGAAACTCCTGGTCATGTGACAGGCAATTGATTAGGACCAAGGGGGTTACCTAATGTCATCCTTACCCATCCTCTGCTAGTCCTACATCTGTCTGCCACTTCGCAGCCCTTAGGCAGCAGACAGAGGCACTACGAGCGGGGAGACTTTCTGACCTTCTCTGGAGAGGATGGTTCTTTTTGGTGTGTGCTCCTGTTTATGCCCATCTGCCTGCTTATCTCATCTGCTCTCATCCCTAGAGCAGTCAGAGGTTTACATTTCTTCTAAGAAATGAAGTCTTTGAAATATGCTCTCCCATGGTCCACCTTCCATCTCTACCTCATCCCTTCCAGAAACCTCTCTTTCCTTCTCAAGAAACTAGAGTTGGGAGGGGCAGAGAGAGTCTTAGGAGGTTGCTTTCCTGCCCTATGCCTCAATTTCTCTCAGCTGCATCTGGAGTTTTAAAATTCTTTCCTCCATTCCTGGAGTTTCCTCCCAACCTGCAGTGTGAGGTAAGAAAGCAGGGGAAGCATTGTGGGGGCCCTGGCATATGTGCACAGGAGTAGAGTAGTCTTGATCTCTTGTTCAAAGGGCTTCCCAAGTCAGTAGGGATCAGGACAGAGAAGGGAGAGGAGGTAAGCAGGTCTATGGCATTTTCTGCCCAGAATCACCCAGCAGTGTCCTGTTTGCATGACAGCTTAGAGGTGGTCTCTGGCCTGTTTTGCCTTCCTCTCTGCTTCTCCCTTTTCTTTACCCCTAGGCCAGGTTTCTAAGCATTATTAGTGTCCAAAATAGGACGAGAAGAGGATTGTGGGAGGTAATTTCCTAAATGTGGGCTGAGAGAAACATTTTTGTCCTTTGAAGCCCAGGGCAATAGCCCCTTGTTGCAGCCTGAGGAGTGAAACCTGCTTTTGCTTTGAGGGGTGCCAGACACAAGCACCAGATTGCAATTACAGGAAAATGTGTGTGTGTGTGTGTGTGTGTGTGTGTGTACTGTTCCTTAAGCCTCAATTTTCTTGCAGACAGTAAGAAGCAGCTTTCTTTGCCCAAGTCCTGCCTAAGGTACTCTCATCCTAGCCTGGCATCCTTTCCCTTCCATGTCCGGGGGAAGAGGGGGGTCTATTGTAAGACAGGTTCTCCTTCCCCTATGCAGCAACCTGGAAAAGGGACATGGGACAAGGCACACTAAAGTGGTAGTCTCTCATTGCTCTTGATCCTAAAGGCATGTGAAGACTGTTAAAGTCAGGGACTCTCACTTTCCTTGGGTTCCACAGTAAATGCTGAGAGCTGAGGGTTCCCTGGGCAATTCCACGGTGGGATCCAATTGGCCTGGACTGTACCCAAGAAGGGCACAGGACAGCCCCAACATCTGTCTTTCTGCATCCTTTTGAGTTAGTTTACCTTTAGGGATTTTTAGTTCTCTACCTACGGTAACCTCAGACAGCTACTGGAAGGGTAGACTGCTTTGTAAGCACACTTATCATCACTTATTGCTGTTTCTATTTTCATGTTTGTCTGCCCCTCTAGGCTGATCACCATCAGGAGAAGATCAAACTTACTCATCTTTGCATCTCTTCTATGCATCTCTTCTAGCAGTGTCTGCCACATAGTGGGCAGTCAGGGAATGCTTGATGGAGGAAAGAGAATATAAAAGGATTGTGTCTTTCCAAATGCCTGAGTGTAATTAAATTGATCCTATTAAGCCTTTATATTTTGAGTCTACCTGGGCCCTTTCAATGGCAGACCTGGATTTTTTTTTTTTGTATTTGTAGATCAGTTCCAAGTGTCTGAGTATGCCCTCATCTTTGAACAGCAAAAATACCATCACCATTGAGTGTGCAGTAGAGTAGTAATCCCCTTCCCACCCCCTTTCCCCTGATCAGACAAGAATACTTGGAGAAACTACATAATCAATCTTTATTTAACTGCAGCCATAGCGATTTCTAATTATTCCTATTAATAAAGACGCCTGCAGTCCGCATCACACTCACACGTACACGTCTCTGATGTAGGACTCCCCAATCCTGGCTGCCGCTGGGCCAGAGGCTTAAGCCGTGCTCCAGGCCCCTCCAAATTGTGCAATGCCAGACCTGCTTTTGGTCCCAGTCTATGCCTGCCCGAAAGCGCCCTTGAGGCTCCAGACGCTTACGCTTTACCCCTTCCTCCTTCCCAAATTGGCCACCATGCCTCACGGCTCCTTTACACTTTACTTGTAAGCATATCTTGGAAAAATCTTGCGGTATATTTTAGGTAATGGGATAATGGTCACTCGCTTCGCAATTTTTGCGAGCGCGGGAGTCACGCAAGTATCTTGCGCGTTCCCGCACCGCCCGACACAGCCCCTGGAGGCATGCGCACGCGCACACGCGGCTGTACCGCCACAGTCTTTTCAGCCTCCTGGGCGCTTCCGCCTTCACTCAAGTAGTGACGCGAGGCCCCGCCCCCTCCCGAACGCCTCCCGGAAGTTGCCAGCCGCGAGCTGGCCGCTCCGCTCCGCGCGGTTCCTGGCTGAGCTGAAGAGTAGTCGCCGGCGCCGGGCGAGAGGAGCCGGCGGGGAGAGCGTCCAGGGCTGGTTCCGCACGTTCATCTACCAGGCGCAGAGGGGAGTGGGACCTGGTGACGATGGCTGGGCTGCAGCCCCTGGCGTTGCAGCTGGAACAGCTGTTGAACCCGCGACCACGCGAGGCGGATCCGGAGGCCGACCCAGAGGAGGGTGAGGCTGACTGGGGCAGCAAGGCCACGTGCAGAGCGGTGGGTCCGGCCCTGTGAGGACCCGGGCCGCGTGTGAGGGCCGGCATCTTGTGTGGAGGAAAACTGACTCCTGGAGGGTTGCTCCGGGCTCCGGAGCAGGGCTGCGGCTTCTGACACGCTGTCTAGACTGGGCGCTCGGGTGGGCGGAGCATCCCTCGGACTAAGGCTTGGTTAACTGTTGGTGGAGGGCTGTTGCAGGGAGCCAGAGTCTTAGGAGCAGATTGGAAGTTATCTTGCAGGATGCTTTTACAGGAATTGCATTAGAAATGAGGAAAAGAAAGGCCCATCTGTTTTTTAAAACTCTGCCTGTCCCTAAGAACTTACTGGGAAAATGAAGTAGTCGATTTCCAGGGTGATGTTTAAGCCTCTTTAGGCCTCAAGACACTAACTAGCCCAGGGGCTGAATGAGACTGGGTTTTGTAAGCTCCTGTTTAAAGTCTAGTTGGGAATACTCCTGCCTTAGACTTGAACCAGAGAAGTGTGCGGAAGGGAGAATAATGAAGGATTAATGTGAGTTCTGGACTGTTTTAGGAACCAGGGCTGTTTATCCAGGATAAGCAAACAAAACTCCTTAAGGGATAGGATGGAGTGAGGATAGAATGCGATGGTGGTTGACTTACAATATCTGAGTGACTGTCGAACATGGAAGAAGAATTACACTGGTTTTATATGATCCAAGGCACAGACATATATCCTACTAGTAGATACAGAGGCAGCTTTCTGTTCAGGAACAGCAATAAGATTGAGGTCTGTCTATCTTGGGAGCGAATGAGTTCCCGGTTCGTGGAAGTTGGCGGGGTTTTGTAGAGGACATTCAAGTAGAAGTTGAAAGTGTTGGACAGGGCTACCATTAAAGTGCCTTCTGACTGAGAGATTCTTATTACTTTCCCCCTCCCCACAGCCACTGCTGCCAGAGTGATTGACAGGTTTGATGAAGGGCAGGATGGGGAAGGTGACTTGCTGGCTGTGGGCAGTATTAGAAAGCTGGCATCAGCCTCCCTCTTGGACACAGACAAAAGGTATTCTGGCAAGGCTACCTCTAGAAAAGCTTGGAAGGAAGACCACTGGGAGCATCCTCCGTCTGGTTCGTCTGGTTCGTCTGGTGAGTAGATATATTTGCATGGTTTATTTATTTGTTTTTGCATAGAACTCTTTCTTTCCTAATTTTTTCAGAGTTAAACTCCCCCCCTCCTTAAATGAACTTTGCAAGGCTAGTCTGTGTACCCCCACCTATTATCTTAAGATAGACCATTGATTTGGCATTAGAAAGGGCCTTAGAGATAATGTAATTTCACTTCATAAGGAGTCTAAAGCCTGGATCTATCAAGTTGCTACATTCCTTATGTTTAACCTAATAGTTCACCCTAAAATGGAGTGAGAGAAAAGGCAGTATTAGATACTGCAGAGGGCTTTGAAAAAGCATTGCCCCTGATAAGCGTGCTGACCGATCTTTCCCTTCAGTTTTTCAGTCTTGCATTGGGTCACTGTATGATATCAATTTGTGAAACTAATTTTTTGCTGTTGTAAAAGTAATAATCCTTCCCTATTCCCTGCAAAAGTGTTAGAAGATGTGAGCTTAGAGTTTTAAAGCAGAGTGGAAGAAGGGGCTGGATATGGTAATAATTGAGTGGATGTCATTTGTTTTTTCTTCAGAGAGGTCAGAACTGCTATGTTGAGAATCCACAGATAATATGAAATAAACTTCCACTTAGGTTATGACCCCACATTTCGCCATGGATAATGTGCACTTTCTTTGCCCAAATTTTTTAGGGAAAAATAAGGATGTGCATTATACATGCGTAGTATCTGAAATGTGTTTTGTAATTATTTGTTACATAAAATTTCTTGTACCATAATATGTTAAAAAATAAATGCTAAAGTCCCTTTATAATACAAAACAAGTATCTAAATATAAATGAATAAAAATGTAATTAAACAATTAAAATGGAAGATTTTTTCCCCTGAAAGTTTGGGCCAACAACATGAGTGCTCATTATACACAGGAGCACATTGTGCATGGCAAAATATGGTATATATGATTTAGTCCTTGATGTAGTTCTGAGGATTCCTGATAAGCTCATTTCACATTCTTTGCCTAGAGACTGATAAAAAGACCAGTATGTGACAAATGTAATATTTATTGAGCTCTCACCATGTGTCAGACACTGTGGTAAGCCCTTTAAGTTCTAAGAGCCTGGAGCACAATAAATCCTCATTACATATATCATCTCATTCAATCTTCCCAATAGCTTTGTGAAGTTGGTATTATTTATTCCCATTTTATACGTAAAGAAATTGAGGGACAGATTGGTTAAGTAACTTATTCAAGGTCATGTAGGTAGTAAGTGGAAGATCCCGGGTTTAAATAAGTCTGACTCCAAGATTTTTATTCTCAATTAGTACTTAAAAATATTTTTTACTTATTCATTTTTAGAGAGAGGGGAAGGGAGGGAGAAAGGGAGAGAAACACCAATGTGTGCTTGCCTCTTGTGCACCCCCTACTGGGGACTGGGCCCACAGTCCAGGCATGTGCCCTGACTGGGAATCGAACTGGTGACCCTGTGTTTCGCAGGTGGGTGCTCAATCTACTGAGCCACACCAGCCAGGGCTATAGGAATGTTTCTTAATCTGAGAAATGGCATACCTTTAAAGAACTTTACATTTAGTTTTCGTATTTATATTTTTGACAGCCTTCTCTGTGTCTTGAGTTAATATATAGTTTTTAAAGAAGTACCGATCTCAGCTTTAACTGGAACATAATCAACAAAAGAAAAAAGCAAGCAAAATATAACCAGAGACATTGAAAATAAGAACAATCTGACAGTAACCAGAGGGGAGATGGGAGGGGATAATGGGGGGAAGGGTTTTCAGGAACTACTATAAAGGACACATAGACAAAACCAAGGGGGAGGGTAGAAGCAAGGGGAGGGAGGGAGGTTTGACTGGGATAGGGGAGAGTGGTAGGGGGGAAAATGCAGACTACCGTAATTGAACAATAATAAAATATTTTTAAAAAAAAGTACTGAAGGCCTCTCAAATCTTTGTTTTATTGTTGGTGACTGGTCCCTGTATGTAATAATTATGTTTGCTGTACATGGGACCTTTATGTTCTACCATGGAAGAGATAGGAAAATCAATGAGAACCTTAATCAGGTGATACCCCAAGAATAAGTAAAACCAGGACCCTTAACTAACATTCCGTTTATTCTAGGATCAAGTTCAGACTCCTTCCCACTAAAGGTAAGACACTCCTGATTTGGTCCTTGGGCAGCTCAGTGGGCTCATGTCCTACATGCTGCACTCTAGTACTTTTATGGTGCTAGACCTTTGCATATGCTGTTTTCTCTTTTCTTTCCCCTTTCTGTGTCTGTTGAGCTATTACCATATGCTTAATAAGTAAAATTACAATATCTTCTACACGTGAAGCCATCTCTCACCTTTCCAGGAGAGTTAGGTGGTTCCTTCTCTGTATTGTATACTAATAACATTGTAACATAATTATTGGTATTCATATCTACCACTCCCACCAGACTATGAGGCCTTCCTCATAGGTATCACATTCTATTTGTCATTCCTTGGCATTTTTCTATGCCTGGCTCATAATAGGTGCTTAAAAAGTATGTAATAAATAATGTACACTTGTGTGACAGAGATGGTACATTTGGGATAGCTGATGATAACCTATACATTTAAAAAATATTTTTATTTTTATTTATTTTTTTAATCCTCATCCAAGGACATTTTTGCATTGCTTTTAGCGAGAGAGGAAAGGAAGGAGAAAGAGAGGGAGCAAAACATTGATGTGAGAGCAAAACATAGATCAGTTGCCTCTCATACACACCCTGACTGGAGACCGAACCCACATCCCGGGCATGTGCCCTGACTGGGAAATGAGCTGGTGACCATTTGCCTTGTGGAATGATGCCCAACCAGTCAGGGTGTAACCTATATTTCTTTAGTTACAAATTTGGGAAAACTGGTAATTCTCTCATGCCTGTTGAAATCTGACCCTTTAAGATCTAGAACAAAAGCTATTGTCTTCCTTATAGCTTTGCTTAAATTTGCTTGTCACCACAGTTAAAATGTCCCCCTTCTCTGGGTGATCAAAACTTTGTCAAAGCACTTTCAAGTCTTTTCCGTATTACAGTTTTACAGGCTTTTCCCACTAGAACCTTTCATTAGGATAGGATTAATGTTTTATTCATCTTTGCTTCTCCGTTAGCATTTTAGAGGTGGTAGATATGTAAATAAATATTTATTGAGTACAATGTACTATATATTGTTTATATTGATAACTGCCATTGTGCTTTAGATGAAATAAAAAATATGGCCTGGTATTTGCCTCAATGTAACATCCATTATTCCTTCTTCTCTTCCTTGTTTAGACAAGGAAATATCTGATGAGGAAGAGTCTGGAGATGGTGATTCCGAGGGGCTGGGTCTGGAGGAATCCGATGAGGATGCCATGAGTGCTGCTGAGGAACAGGAGAGTGGTGACGATGGGGACAGTAGTCAGGCCTGGAGGAAGGGGAGCAGAAGCCACTCCAGGAAAACACCAGGCTTCAGTATCCAGCACATCAGTGACTTTGAAAAATTTACCGAAGGAATGGATGACCTTGGTAGCAGCGAGGAGGAGGAAGATGAAGAGGAAGAGAGTGGCATGGAAGAAGGCGATGGGGAAGAAGACTTAGAGGGTGCCAGTGAGGAAGACAGGGCTAAAGACAAGAACAGTGAAGACGATGGCGTGGTGATGACCTTCTCCAGTGTCAGAGTTTTGGAGGAAGTGGAGAAAGGCAGAGCCGTGAAGAACCAGATAGGTTTGTACATGGTTTGCTCTTTGCTTATTTTTCAGAGTGTCTGCATTTGATGTCCTTTTTATTTTGTTTGTTTGTTTTTGGCTGTTCGCGCTCTCCTGTGTCCTTCCAATTAGTTTTCGACATGCCCCACTTATCTAGAAGCCTAAAGCCCCATTCCTCTACGCTTAGCCAGCCATTTCTACCCTGAGCTGCTTAGCTGGTTCTGCTCTAGTACTTCCAGCAACTGTGGAAGATTGAAGAGAAGAGTGTTTTCTCCTCTCTTTGGGCTTTAGCATTCTCTCTCATGTAGCAAATATTTGCTTCTAAGATACTGAATTTATTTACTATAATAGAGAGTGTTCCCATGGCATGAAACTGATAAAGCTGTGCTGCTTAGAGACTGGCGTGATTTCCTC
>PVKM010028208.1:0-18408 GCA_004027735.1 Carollia perspicillata
ATTTTCATTTGTTTCCAGAAACTTTTTGATTTCTTCCCTAATTTCATTCTTGACCCATTCATTGTTTAATAGCGTGCTATTCAATCTCCATGATTTTGAATGTTTGGGTTTTTTTCCTTGGGGTTGGTTTCTAGTTTCAGTCCCTTGTGGTCAAAGAAAATGCTTGGTATGATTTCAATTTTCTTGAATTTGTTGAGGCTTATTTTGTGTTCTATGATGTAGTCTATCTTTGAAAATGTTCCACATGCACCTGAAAAGAATGTATATTTAGCTTATTTGGGATAAAGGGCTCTATATATATATCAGTTAAGTCCAATTCATCTGGGGCATTGTTCAATGCCACAATATCTTTGTTGTTATTTTGTTTGGAAGATCTGTTTATTTTTGACAGTGGGGTGTTAAAATCCCCTACTATAATTGTGCTGCTTTCAATATATTTCTTGAAGTCTTCTAAGATTTTCTTCATGTATTTGGGTTTTCCTATGTTGGGTGCATATATATTTACAATGTTTATGTCTTCTTGGTGGATTCTTCCCTTGAGTATTATGAAGCGACCTTCTGGGTCTCTCTTTATGGCCCTTTTTTGGAAGTCTATTTTGTCTGATGTGAGTATTGCTACCCCAGCTTCTTTTTCCCTGTCCATTTGCTTGGAAAATTTGTTTCCAGCCTTTACTTTCAGTCTGTATAGGTCTTTTGTCCTGAGGAGGGTCTCTTGTAGGCAGCATATTTGTGTGTGAGTCATGCTTTCTTATCCATTCAGCTATTCTATGTCTTTTAATTGGAGCATTTAATCCATTTACGTTTAAGGTTATTATTGATAGGTTATTATTCATTGTCATCTTTGTACCTGTGTTCCTCTCTCTCTCCCTCTCTTTTCCTTCCTTTACTTAAACCAGACCCTTTAGCATGTCTTGCAGAGCTGGCTTGGTGGAGGTGTTTTCTTTTAGACTTCTTTTGTCTGAAAGCTCCTTATTTGGCCTTCTATCTTGATTGAGAGTCTTGTTGGGTAAAGTATCCTTGGTTGTAGTCCTTTAGTTCTCATTACTTGAAATATTTCTTGCCATTGCCTTCTGGCTTTGAGCATTTCCATTGAGAAGTCAGTTGCTAACCTTATTGTGGCTCCCTTGTATGTTATTTCCTTTTTCTCTTTTGGGGCCTTTAAGATTCTCTCCTTGTCTTGGAATTTTGCCATTTTCATTATGCTGTGTCTTGGAGTGGGCTTCTTTGGGTTCCTCTTGATTGGGACTCTGTGTGTTTCTTGGATTTGTGTGACTTTTTCTCTCATCAAATTAAGGAAGTTTTTCATCATTACTTTTTCAAATAGGTTTTCTATCCCTTATTCTTCTTCATCTCCTTCTGGGATCCCTATTATTCAGATATTATTACGTTTCATATTGTCTTGTATTTCTCTTAATCCCTCTTCATTCTTTCTGAGCCTTTTTTCCTTTTCCTGCTTCTTCTGGGTGGTTTTTTTCTATTTTGTCCTCCAGCTCACTGATCCAATCTTCTGCTTCATCCATCCTGCTTTTGATTCCTTCCACTGTGTTCTTCAGTTCAGAAATTGCATCCTTCATTTCCTCTTGGCCCTTGTTGATGGTTTCTATTTCCTTTTTCATGTTGATATCGTTTGCAGTGAGTTCATTGTAGTTCCCCTGTAGTTTCTGGTAGCTCATTGTGAGCTCATGGAACTTCCTCATAACCAGTCCTTTGAATTCAATATCTGATAGCTGACTTGCCTCCATTTCATTTAGCATTCTTTCTGAGGCTTCCTCCTTTCCTTTCATTTGGGGATTGTTTATTTGTCTTCCCATTGTTTGTGAGATTCTTCTTATTAGCCTCAGCTTCTTAAATTGATCTGTTCTGACTCCCTGGTTTATGGTGTGAGCTTGTGTGGTAGAATACCTGTGAGATTCAGTGGTGCAGTCTCCTTCGGGTATCCTGGTGTTCACTGCTTCCACCTATTCTTCATCTGGTTTTTCAATGTCCGCTACAAATTTTAATCTTCTATTTTCATATATGTTGTGGTACTGTTGGCTGTCTGCTCTGTTCCTCCGTAGATCGGCCTGGTTTCTGTCCCGTGTGTAGGAGGAGGTGGAATCTGCTCCCTCTTACAAAGCCGCCATCTTCTCTCCTCCATTCTTATTCCCCTAACCATTTTCCCATGCTTTCTTTCTCATACTTCCTAAGTTGTGATTTTCTCCAGCCTTTTTCCCTCCTTGTCCTTTCTTCTTGTTGAGCCTTCCCCAATCCTGAAAAGCAGACATCCTCAGGTGACCCCAGGACTTCCAAGAGCCTCACAATCATTTGCTGCTGAAGATACATGCATCCTGCCAGGCAAGGAATGCCAACTTAATTTACTGTAAAGCATAATTAAGAGACAGATCTCCCATCTCCCCTCAGGCAGATGGGAGAGAGAGAAGGGGAGCAAGGAAGGGAAAGGTATCAAAGGAAGGTCCATGCTGCCTAAAACCCTGAGTAGGCAGGAAAGAGAGGGAGGGAGAACTGAGAGCACTGCTGAAAAAAACACTTGTCTCTTCACACCAGAATGTTCCTGGACAGGAGAGACCCTGGTTGGGAGCCAGGGATGGGCAGGGCTGGGCTTGCTCCCAGGAAGTATTGGCTCCCTTCTCCCCTCACCTACTTGTTCTTGGCTTCTGCACCCAGGGCCAGTGTAGTCCCACTGGGCTCTGTGCTCAGCAAAGCCCCTGTGTTGGGCTTAATGTCATGCAGCCCCAGACTTGACACTGTACATTGTAAGTGAAGTCTGATGGGACAGTGGAGTGTTGGGGAGCACAGGGCATCCTGCTTCCTGCTTCATCCCTCTCCCTCCTCTTTGGCCCAACCCCATCCCATGTCCTTAGCTCCCTGAGGTGGGGGGTAGATTCTCACCTCACCCTCCTGCACTCTAGAACCTGAGTCCTGCCTGGCCTCCCCTCCCATCTTGGCCCAAGAAAGGGCCTGGGAGCAGGTGGGGAAGGTCATAGTTGGCTGCACCTATCCTGCATCCTCTTGGGGCACAGCATAGCCATTGCCCTCCCACCAAGGGCTGGCAGTGCTGCAGCTTGCCTGGCAAACATCAGGCAAAAAGCCTCAACGACTCTCCTGATCTAGATACAGATGCTAAAATAACCTGGCATCAGCGGGCCGTTTGCAGGGGCATGAGGCATCTGCTCCCCGTGGGTTTGAGAAAACCACAAGGGAAAGGGAGATTCCCCAGGGCCTGCCCCAAGCTAGGGAACAACATGTCAATCTGGGACCTGGGGGTGGGGGGATCCCAGCATCCCAGCAGCCAGCAGGCCTGAGCAGGTACACAGCATGGGGCTCCTTAGCGCCTGTGAAGACCCTGAATAACCCTGTGCCAGATGGAGCATTCAGCCAACTCCCTCCTTCTGTGTCTGTGGAAGCCTCTTGTCCTCCTTCCAACTTTCCTGAGAATGTCCATGTTTGTCTTTTCTAGCCAGCTTGAAGCATCCTCAAGGGACAAAATATAAAGTTTGATTTTGATGACTGCACAAATGAGCTAAATGCTCTGACCTTTGCATTTAACACTGACATGTAATGAGTAGCAAAATTCATGCTAATAATTTAAATTTTTTATTTTTTTTTACCTAAAATGGTATCAAATAAAAGACACCATGACTGGTGGTGGTTGCCCAATATTGTGAATACATTTAATATAGCTGAACCACACACTTAAAAATGTACAAGATATACCTGTAATGTGAAAACATAAAAAGGTTAAGATAGCAATTTTCTGTTATATGTGTTTTACCACAATAAGGATTTGGAAAGAAATAAATAAAAACAAACAAATGTCTTGACAAGGCAAGAGAGAGACTACAATAAAAAGGGGAAAGCTTTGCATTTTAATACCTTTAATGGCCCTTTTTCCTGCTTTTCGGACAATTTGCACCTAGCAGTAGGCCTGCAAATTATACAACTGGTTCTGCTGGCACCACACAGTCTCCCCTACAGTGGAGATGATTACGTTAATCCTTACACAATGCTGGGTGGGAGTTCTAATCTTGTGAGGGGGTGGTATCCCAGTCTACAGCTGAAGCTACTTTCAATCTTAGTACCCATTCATCCACAGGGGGAAAAAATACCTGAACACAAAACGCAAAGAGATTCCTGCATTTACATGAGCATCCATCACATTTCTAGGTGCACTCAAATAGGCACAAGACAGAGTCAGAGTTCCATGTGGTCAGTTTGTTAATCATGAGACCTTCCTCAAGAGCACAGCTTCTCAGAGAGATCCAAGATGGAGTGAGTGGAAGCTACGTTCACCTCCTACCAAGACCAAACTTGAATTACAACTAAATTATAGAACAATCGACCTGAATAACCAAATGGAGGTTAGCTGAACAGAAATATTAAAACCAAAAATTTATAGAAGAAATGACATCCAGAATGGTAGGAAGGGCAGAGATGCAAAAAAGACTGGCCCCACTCCCACTGGCAGCAGCTGAGATTCTGGATGGATATCTCAGCTGCAGGGATTCCCCATGAGGAGCATGGAGTCAACCCCAAGCTGAGCTCCCCAGCCCAAAGCACCAGAGCTAGGAAGAGGCAGCCATATAACACCTGACTGTGATAATCAGGGGAGATTCTGTCTGCCAGGGACAGACAGGAGTCTGCTACAGACACAGAAGTCCTCCTACAGGACCAATACACAAAGCCTCATTAATAGCCACTCATCCTGGGCTCCAGCGGAGAGAAAGTGAAGGAAACTCAAGTCGTGTGAGGCAAGACTGGTGTTTGCAGCTCCGGGGAGAAAGCTGAGGAGACAGCCACTAGGATACCTATGCTAAGTCATTCTCCCACATCACAGATGCCATCTTTCTTGGGTGAGGACTCCCCTCCTAATGGCATCAGCCTGGGGGCAAGCAATAGCTCCATTCTCTGGAGTCCGTGTAGCCCCACCCTGTGGACCTCACACCCTGATGAGGAGTCAGCTGCCTGGCCCAGGCTGTAGAGGTCAGGACTGACTCAGGGGGTGTAGTGACTAAGTTGTGTGGCTTTGGGGTGGAGGCCATTCCCCCACTTTCCTGTGAACCTGACCAGTGCCTTCCCTTCATGAGAGATCTGCTAGCCCCACTCTCAAGGCTCCCAGCACCCTGCTCAATGCACCAACCCACTCCAAATTCCTGGTGATTCTGCCCTGCTGAGGTCTGGGCAGACTCCAGGACATACTAAGTTATATGGCTCTGGGGCAAGGGCCATTCCACTCACCTTACCCCAAGCCTGGCTAGCACCTCCCCCTCACCAGAGATCTACAAGCCCTATCCTCCTGATTTCCAGCAGCCCCACCATGCTGAGATCAGGCTCCTAGCAGAATCTGGCACAGAATAAGTTCTGTGGCTCTAGGACAGGGCCTATTTTTCCCTCGCCTGGACAACTGGTGCAAAGTCTTCCCTTCACACAGCCAAATCTTGGTTTGTTTGGGCCTGATAAACTCTGTTGGCCTCACTCTAATGATTTATGAGACTCTGCCCCACCACAAAGGTGTGCAAGCACCCAGTGCATGGCAATTAGGCTTGGTATACCCTAGGACATTTGCTGAATACCCAGCACTGTCACCAAGTTTGAACCTGTATCAATCTGGTGAACACTACTCATCCCTAACTGATGACTCACTGAGAACCTAAACCATGCAACTTGAGTACCACCAGAGACTCTTTCAGTGACAGCCTAACAGTCAGCCAACAGATGGAAGCAGATAGAGGCAGATTTCAGGGTACCTTAAGACTTTTGCTGACCTGCTCTTGGACTGGTGCTGGTAAAAAGCCAGCCTTGGTAAGCAGCTTGGCCCTTCCCATGCACACCTAGTCCCAGCAGAGGCAGTCACAGACTATGGATCACTTCATAGCTCCAAACAGGTTGCCCAAGGCCAGTCACAGACAGCATCTGACACTGGACTGTACCAAAGCCCCTCCCAAAAGGCCTCAGACCCACAACACCCAGTGGCCAGCTTCAGACAACATCAGAGCAGGATCCAATTAGCTTCACAAGTAGCATATACAGAGGGAGATCTCGGTAGACACCAAACTCTGCTGAGGCAAATTCTGCTCCATGTAGTCAGCCCCTGCACAGCAGCTTGTACACTGTGGTCAGGGTTGATCCTCATAGTCGGCCAACCTGAGGGTCAACCACCTGTACAGATAGGCCAACAACAATTCAGACTCAACTATAACAGGAGGGCTTACATAACCCACCCAAGGGACATTCCTGGAGCACCCAGCTCAGGTGATCAGGACAGTCGCGCCACTGGGTCACACAGGACACCTACTATATAAGGCCGCCCTATAAAGACTGAGAGTCATAACAGATCTACCTAATAAATAGAAGTAAACACAAAAAGGCAGCCAAATGGGGAGACAAGGAAATATGCCCCAAATAAAACAGGAGAAATCTAAAAAAAAAAAAAGAGCTAAACGAAATAGATATAAAGTTTAAAAAAAATGGTTATAAGGATGCTCAAGGAACTTAATGAGAACTACAACAGCATGAAAAAGGAAATACAAACCATAAAAAAGAACCAGTCAAAAATGAAGAATATCTGAAAAGAAGAATACACTCGAAGGAATAAACAGCAGATTGGATGGATGAAACAGAAGATCCAGTCAGTGATTTGGAAGACAAGGTGTAGGAAAACACCCAACCACAGCAGCAAAAAGAAAAAAAAATTAATGAGGATGGTTTAAGGGATCTTTGGGACAACATGAAGTACAATGACATCCACATCATGAAGGTATCAGGAAGAATTGAGAGAACAAGGAATCAACAAACTATTTGAAGAAATAATGACTGAAAACTTTCCCAGCCTAGTGAAGGAAAAATACACAAAAGTCCAGGAAGTCCAGAGATTCTTAGACAAGCTGAACCCAAAGAGGTCCTCACTAAAACACATCATGGTTAAAATGGCAAAGGTTAAAGACAAAGAGAAAATCTTGAAAGCAGAAAAGGAAAAAAGTTAGTTACCTACAAGGGCCAATATCCCTGATAAAAATAGATGCTAAAATCTTCAATAAAATGTTAGCAAACCAAATCCAGCAACACATTAAACAGAAACATGCACCATGATCAAGTAGGATTTATTCCAGCGATGTGAGGTTTGTACAATATCTGCACGTCAATAAATGTGATGCACCACATAAATAAAATGAGGGATAAAAATCACATAATTGTATCAATAGATGCAGAAAAAGCATTTGATAAAACCCAGCACCCATTTGTGATAATAACAAAGTTAGAATAGAGAGAACATAACTGAATGTAATAAAAGCCATAAGTGACAAACCCACAGCCAACATCATATTCAATGGGCAAAAAGTAACAATGTTTACCTTAAGATCAGGAGCAAGCCAGGGATATCTACTTTCACTACTTTTATTCAACACAGTACTAGAAGTCCTAGCCCCAGCAATCAGAAAAGAACAAATAAAAAGCACCCAATTGGAAAGGAAGAAGTAAAGCTGTCATTATTTCCAGATGATATAATACTGTATGCAGAAAACCCTAAATATTCCACAAAAAAAAAAAAACTAATAGAACTCATAAATGAATTCAGCAATGTAGCAGAGTACAAATAAATATCCAGAAATTAGTTGCATTTTATACACTTGTAATGAACTATCAGAAAGGGAAACTAAGAAAACAATTCCACTTACAACTGTATCAAAAATAAAATAAAATACCTATAAATAAATTTAACCAAAGACATAAAAGACCTATACTCAGCAAATTATAAGACACTGAAGAAAGAAATCGAAGAGGACACAAATAAGGGTAAGAATATATCATGTTCTTGGATGGGAATAATTAACATCATTAAAAGGTCTATACCACTCAAAGCAATCTATACATTCAATGCAATTCCCATCAAAATATTGTACCAATGGCATATTTCACAGAAGTAGAAAAAATATTCCTAAAATCTATATGGAACCACAAAAGACCTCAATAAGCCATAGCAATCTTGAGAAAGAAGAACAAAGTTGGAGGAATCATGCTACATGACATCAAACTATATTATGAGGCCACAGTAATCAAAACAGCTTGGTACTAGCATAAAAACAGACATATAGATCAATAAAACAGAATAGAGAGCCCAGAATAAACCCATGCCTTTACAGTCCATGTTTGATAAAGGAAGAGAAAACATACAATGAGGTAAAGACCATCTACTCAATAGATAGTATTTGGAAAATTGGATGGATACACCATACACAAGAATAAAGTCAAAATGGATTAAAGACTTAAATTTTAGACACCAAACCATAAAAACTCTAGAAGAAAACAAGGCAGTAAAATCTTAGACATTTCTCGTAGCAATAGTTTTTCTCTGGCAAGAAAAAATTAACACATGGGACTACATCGAATTAAAATGTTTTTGCAAAGGAAAACAGCAACAAAATGAAAAGACAACTCACTGAATGGGAGGACACATTCACCAATACATCTGATAAGGGGCTAATATCCAAAATTTATAAACATATATAACTCAACACCAAAAAAAAATTCAATTTAAAAATCTGCAAAGGACCTGAATAAATATTTCTTCAAAGAGCATATACAAATGGCCAATAGATATGTGAAAAAATGCTCAATATCACTAATCAGAGAAATCCAAATTAAAACCATAATGAGATATCACCTCATGCCTGTCAGAATGGCTAACAAACTACAAATGTTGAAGAGGATGTGGAGAAAAGGGAACCCTCATGCACTGTTGGTGGGAATGCAGACTGGTGAAGCCATTGTGGAAAGCAGTACGGAGATAATTCAAAAAATTAAAAATGGATCTGCCTTATGACCTAGCAATTCCACTTCTGGGAATGTATCTTAAGAAACCAAAAACACTACTTTGAAAGAACCTATGCACCCCTGTGTTCATTGCAGCATTAGTTCCAATAGCCAAGATTGGAAGTGGCCCAAGTGCCCTTCAGTACGTAAGTGGGTAAGAAAGCTGTGGTACATTTACACAATGGCCATTAAAAAGAAAAAAAAATCACTTTGCAACAGCATGGATGGACCTGGAGAGTATTATGTGAATTGAAATAAGCCAAATACCATATAAGCCAAATAAAGACAAATACCATATGATTTCACTTATATGTGCAATCTAATGAACAAAATTAACTAACAAAATAGAAACAGACTCATAGATACAGAGAACAGAGTGACGGCTGTCAGAGGGGAGGGGTGTTGAGGGGCTGGGTAAAAAAGGTAAAGGGATTAAGCAAAGGAAAAAAAACCATAGACACAAACAACAGTAAGGTGACTACAAAGGGAAAGGGGTCGGGGGAGGTAGGACAGGGTAAAGTGGGGATAAATGGTGATGGAAGGGGGTTGGTGAACACAAAATGCAATATACAGGTGATATTTTAGAGAATTGTTCACCTGAAACATATTTAACTTTATTAACCAATGTCATCCCAATAAATTCAATTTAAAAAAAGAACACAGTTTCTCACACTCTGCACGGATTGTCTATATTTCCAGCATATTGCAAATGACTCAGGTCATTTATCACCCTCCTGTGTGAAGTCTGACACTAATAAGCTTGTAGCGTTTCATAACTTTAGAATGAAAGAGGAATAAAGCAGATTTAAGTGTAGACAATATTTCTGCAGCACTGTTTATCAAAGTAAAATTTGTAGGGCTACATTTTAAATGAGATTTTAAAAGGAGAGGATAGCAACCTGGCCCTTCCAGGTGAGAGAAACTTTATCTAAATTGAGGCTGCTATGGTTTATAACTTCCTCAAAATTACCCTTCATGGACTCATGATGTAGTCACCCAAACACACCTTTCTCTGCACCTTTGTCAACCTCAGTAAGCTCTTTAGGAATGAGTGGGAAGCTTAATGTATTTCCTGTGAAATAGTACCATTCTCTTGATCGGCTTACCCAGCTTTGCAAATTGAAAATTTTTCATTCCTGGCATCAACAGCCTGTTAAATTGGTTCTGATTTATAATTGAATCATAAGACCTTTTCAAGGCAACAATTACAACAACAAATTAGTAAAGGGATAGTGGTAAAGGGATAGGATTAGTAAAGAAGGGACCGTGTGGCACTCTGTCCTGATGGAACAGACTGCTTACCTTACCTGGAGGTTAAATGCAAAGGCCAGATTCCAGGAGAGTTTAATTTCTTAAAAAAAAAAAAAAAAACAAATACACAGAAACTTCTCCCTGCAGACTGAAGGACCTAGCGTTTATTTCCTATTAATATACTTTTAGTGATGATCCAAACACATTCCTCTTGTACTTGCAATGTTACTACAAGTCATATTCTTGTGGTTCACATGAAACCTTCTTAGATTTTGAATCATTTATGGTGACACTGCAGAATATTTCTTCCTTTAATCCTGAAGGTAAATATACAATCCTCCTGGAATGTCAGACTGAGAAACAGGCTCTTAGCTTAACTGCCAAAAAGAACAGTCCTTCTGGACGTTTGCAGGCATGTAGTGTGTCTGAATAACTCTAGATCTTTATGGCAAATCCTTTAAGCATATGCATGATCGTACACCACCAGAACTTACGTGAGCCCAGATTCTCCCATCTTAGTCTATGGCTGAAGGTCATTTCAATCCTATTATCATTCCTTAACCCACGGAAGAGAAAAGAAGGAAACCTAAAAGTAAAAAAAGTGAGGGTGGCGGGGATTCTTGCATTTAGATAGGCACCCATCACATTTTTAAGTAACCCCTAGTTTCTCAATAGAAGCCTTTAGACTACCCTAACTTGTTGCCTCAGAACCATCTGGAGATGGGCTTAAAATTCTGTCACCTGACCCTGACCAGTGTGGCTCAGTTGGTTGGGCTTTATCCCAGAAACTGAAAGGTTGCTAGTTCGACTCCCAGTCAGACAGCCCATTGATGTGTTTCTCTCCCTCTCTTTTTCCCTTCCTTCCCCTCTCTCTAGGATCAACTAAAGAAAAAATGTTAATGCTGTTATCTGTACACCTTCCAGATCTATCAATTCTGACTCTTTAGGAATTTTTTAGGTAATTAGGAGGATTTTGACATAGTAAAATTTGAAAACCACTGACCTCCATATATTTTCATTAATTTCAGTGACACATTATGTTTTCAAAATTTAAGGATCCAACAATTGTAGTACACATGTGAGAATCTTTAAGTCACTTGCTTAGTGGTATATTTTGTAATTCCCAAAGTTTCTGTAAATTTCTTTCAATAGTCATTCTTTCAGTAAGCATGTACAGAGGCCATACAAGACCTGGGCACTGTGCTCACTTCTATAAGTTAACTAATCTTCACAGCCTCTCTGTGCACAGTAACACCTGCATGTTTGGTATACTTAGAAAAATGCAGGCTGCAAGGGAAGGCTGAGAAGTGAATCTTAAAGAATTAAGGCAAAAGGTAATAATAACAACTAAAAGACACCCCACTCCCTTGTATTATTATAATTTTTCTGTATGCTGGGACTCTGCCTATGTGATCTCATTCCATCTACACAATAATCTATGAAGTAGAAATGAGTGTACACATATTGTCCCTGTTTTACAGAGGAGAACACTGTAGCTCAGAGAGGCTATTCAACTTGGAAGCAGTGGAGCAAGGACGCACTCCCAGCAGTGTGCTCCCAGAATGCAGGCTCTTATTCCAAACTGTTCCCACCATCACAGTAGTTTCCCTTTCAGGAGGTGAGGCTATCAAATGTGAATATTTTGTACTCTCTCATCCCCACCTATCTCCTATTCCAATGGTGACTTATTTTATATAAATCCATGAAGCAGACATGTATACCAGGCTGTGGGATACAAAGTGAATAAATGTGTGACTCAAGAATCTCTTAATTACTGCCCTAGGCAGGTAGCTTATTTGGTTAGAGTGTCATCTCAATAGGCCAAGGTTGTGAATTCGATCTCTGGTCAGGGCACATACAAGAAGCAACCAACGAGTGGAACAGGAATAACTAATTGATCTCTCTCTCTCTCTCTCTCTCTCTCTCTCTCTCTCTCTCTCTCTCTTCTCTCTCTTTCCGTTCCCCCACTCTCTCTAAAATCAATAAATAAAAAAGAAGAAGCTTCCAATTCCTAAGACATTCAGTCATATAGAAAGTCCAGACTTAAAACTGAGAACTCCCAACTTCCTTGGCAATCTCGAGGCCATTGTACTGTCTGACCTGGTTTTCTAAGATTCCCTCAGGAGAAGTAGTTTCCAACTGCCTTGCATTACTGAGGTGTCCAAATAACTGCCAGTTCATTTGTTCTTATTCAAGCACACCACTCCTGAGGGCTATAAATTTGGAACCAAATCCTCTTTGGCATACAGTGTGGAGAATTATGATATTCTATTTCCTTTCAGTGTATTAACATCAATCTTTTTCTTCCTTCCCAAATGCTGGTAAAATTTTCTAGGCTTTCAAAACTGGCCCTCTTGATATAATCCCTAACAATAAAGGACAAAACTATGCACAAGAACAACCAGGAGGTTTACAGCTAAAGGTTCTGCAAAACGGAAATAGGACACATGGTTTGCAATCATTACTACGTAGAAGTTTCTGCAGCAGTTAGTCTAGTTAAAATAAGTTAGTAGATTCTAGCTGTGTCCCAAGCAACTTCCTGCTATGAAGGCTGAATACAAACCAGAATATCTCACTGTAAATACGAAAACTGTGTAAAAATGTCTTGACCCTTTAGACTTGCCCTGAAAGCAAGCATTGCAGATTTCACTCACCCAAAACCAATCAATTGGTAAGAATTTTCCTCAGCCTTTTTACATTACAAGTGTTCCAGTACTGAAGGAGGCTTCCTAGGGGCAAGATAGCCCTTAAGACTCAGTTTCAGACTTGGGACATGGGGCAGGCTCAGATTTTACAGCAAATGACAACCACAGGCCTCCCTGCCCCTTCACAATTTGGTCTCCCAAAGCGGAGCTACCAGAGAACTCCTCCCAAACATAAATACAGACAGAAAATGTGCCCTACCCTGCCTCTCACGTGGCCCCCAGTGGGGACCTGGCCCATAACCCAGGCATGTGCCCTGACAGAATCGAACCGGCAACCCTTTGGTTTATAGCCTGTGCTCAATCCACTGAGCCACACCAGCCAAGGCTCTTGAGTCATGTTTTAAAAATAACTCCCCATCCCACCTAACCCCAGTCCCTGGACACCACCATTCTACATCCTGTCTCTGTGAGTCTGACTACTCCAGATGCCTCATATAAGTGGAATCATACAGTATTTGTCTTTTTCTAGCTAGTTTATTTTACTTAGCATAATGTCCTCAAGGTTTATCCATGTTGGAGCATGTGTCAGAATGTCCTCCTTCTTTAAGGCTGACTATTCCATTGTCTGTATATACATTTTACTTATCTATTTATCCATCAGTCAACACTTGAGTTGCTTCCACATTTTAGCTATTGTGCTTCCTGAATTCTTCATACCCTCTCCTTTAGCTCCTCCAGAGTCTAGAGTCTATCAATTATTTCTTTTTTCCCACATTGAAGTGAACTCTCTCCATTGATGTCTTCCCATTATTTTATAGAGATGTTCAGGATGGTGAAATCCACCCTTCACATCTTGGGTTTTACTCTTTCTCTTGTCTTTTTACTACTACAATTTCACTTTTTAAAATAATCCATTCCCCACATTTCTACTTCTACACTACCTATTTATACCTACCTATGCAGTATAAATATTTCCTGCATTCAAAAATGTATAAATAATGATGTGATAAACACCTGTTTACTCACCACCTGGGCTAAGAAAAAAAATTACCGATACCCCATTCAGAGCTGCATTGGAGTTTATTCTTGCTCCTAATCCTTCCACCACCATTGCCCAGACACACACACACACACACACTCTCCAAATGACCTTTTTCTCATGCCTTCTCTGCAAACTTACTTGACCCTTCTCCCTGGCACTATCTCCTCTTGGCTACCATGATGCCAGGCTGTCCTGGTTCCTAGCCTATGTCTTTGATCCCCTTTCTCTGCCCTTTTTTTGGGGGGTAGGGGTGGAAGGGAGAGAGAAACATCAATGTGAGAGAAAAACATCAATTGGTTGCCTCAACCAGGGATCAAAACCACAACCTAGGTGTGTGTCCTGACGGGGGATCAAACCCACAACCCTCTGGTGCACAGGAAAATGCTCCAACCAGCTGAGGCACCTGGCCTGGGCCCTTCTCTTCTTTCTGTAGCTACTCTTCCTCTTTCAAGGTTCAGACATTTGTCATCTACTCCTCTCTCTATAATCTCTTTCTCTATATTACCCATTTCAATTAGTTTATCTCTCACTGACTACCAAATCTCAATGACTTCCTAGTCAAAATCTTTAGTCTATATTTCTCACACATGTTCCATTTCCAAATTTCTATCTGCATGATAGACATGACTAGACTGTCCTAATACCACCTCAAATCAGCAAACCTCAGGGCCTTACCCTCAACCCTGCCCAGTTTGACATTCTCAACAATGACTCAGATGGGAATATATGAATTTATAAAATGTGTAGGGCATTGTATAGCTGGAAAACAATATGAAATCAAAAGTCTTATGTTGAATACAACAGGAGAAAATTTAATAAAAGTCAGTGTAAGGACCTGACCATAGTTCTAAGCACCCACCCACATAATCAGAGAGGTCACAGATCAGGAGCTATTGAGAGGAAAGGCACAAGGGATTTCATTAAGTGGCAAGGGTACTGAGCAGCAACTGTGAAAAAAGCTAATGGAATCTGAGGCTGTAAAAGATAAAATATCTAGAGCAAGGAAGAAGTGTCCTCCTGAATTTACCAATGTTTGAGGCCTACAGTACTGATTCAAAGCAAGGCTACAGGAAACTTGGTGGGCACTGAGACTGGAACAACTGCGACCATTTAAGTATCTAAAATGGGTCATTTGGCCATGTCCTCAAGTTCATCCAGAAGAGGAGACATTAGACAGGCTCTTTGTAGCTCCATAGTATACAGCACCATTAGGAGGCACTACAGGGCACTGATTCAGCCCAGGCCAATGAGGAACTCTCCAACTCTGAGCTGTAGATCAGGGAAAGAACTTTTGTGGAGGTAGTGGGCAACTAGGGAAGGTTTCCAAATTCAGAGGATATAGATGGAAATTCCAGCATCCTCTCTTCAAATTTTCAGCACCACCAGGATCCTTGATTATGTGTACCTACCTGCCTGTAACTGAATTGACAAGTAAGATATTAAAGTTAAAAACCAATGTTCATCCTTATAGCCACAGGAGGGGAAAAAAGCATTTAGTGATTTAAGAAAATTTTTAATTCAGAAAACTTGTAATACAGGAGAACTTCCTTGACCCATCAGAGGGTATCCATGAAAAAACAAGGGCTAACTAATATCATTCTTGTTTGTGAAACATTGAAAATCCTCTCTTTAAAGTCAGGAACAGGAGAAGATAGATGCCTCTACCATCACTACCATTAAGTAGTTTGCTGGAGGTCCTAATGAAGCATCAAAAATGTTTCACCTACCTAAGAGACCATAGGCAGAAAGAGCATGATACTGATCTGGGTTTGATACCCAGTTATATAGCTTACAATTTATATGACCTTGGGGAATTATTTAACCATATATTTTTCTCATCTATAAAACGAGCAATCTTATGTACCACAAGGAGGTTTTGTGAGGGATATGCCTCAATGAGGGTAATTTAGGAGAGTTTAGTGAAGCAACTATTTACAAAGTTGCTGGCAGGACTAAGGATACCCAGGGGATGATGAAACCTCCCCAGATCAGCAGCAGAGGGAGCTATTACCTAAGGGAGTGACTACCAAAAGCCAGAGAGAAATGGAGCTGGAGCTGTCTCTCTTTAACCGCCTGTGGGAGAAGCCACCTCACAGGACCTGTGGCCTTCAGTAGAAGAATACTGCCATCCAACCTGCGGCCTTTTAAGAAAAAAAAATACCCCAATATTTTTCTCCTTCCATCTGCCAATGTTTTGCCTCTTAACAGCTGCCAATGTTGTGTCTCTTAACAGCTAAAATCAGAGCAAAAGATCCCACTGCCCTAAGAGGCCCGCCCCCTTGGGGCATAGAACTGGGTGGAGAATGGATCTGGAGGGGTAATTGGAAAATACCAACTAAAGTGCTTCATAAACTTTAGTCTTTTTCCTTAATCTTTCCAGCTGCATTTTTCTCATCCAGCAATGCTGGCTGTAAACTGGAAATTTTTTAGCCACTTGTATACGTTTTCAAAGAGCCTCAACTCAAAGAGTATTCATTGTTTTATTTGATTCCCTTTGCACTTTATTAGGTAAACTGGGCAAGTGGTATTATACTGAGGCTTAAGAGATTAAATGACCTTCCAAGGATCATAGAGAGTCCAAGGCTGTAACCCAGATTCATTAGATTTGTAAGATATCCCAGATATACATATGCTAAAAATATTATTTGAAGATGAACCCTTTGAGTAAACTAAAGGATATTAAACATTATCATCATCTGGCTACTTTCATCAGACAGAAAGTTGCATCTCCAAACAATGATTTGACTCCACTCAACAAAGAATATATATGTGTATAGTATATATGCATATATATATATATTTGTAATAAAAATACATATACAAAAATAAATATATTATTAAAAGAGAAAGTCAGAACCAATTAATGGAGCCTAATTCAAATATGCTAAATATAAAAGTTACTCTACCAGCTGTGGCTGAGCATCAGATTGGATTCTGAGATTCTTGGCATCAGTAAGTTACACAATTCTCATTATCGGAAAAGAAGCAACACACTATTTTCTCAGGGAGGAAAAAGGGAAATGTTCCTAGAAAAAGAACTCTATATTTACAAGAAAAACTTTCATTTTATGTAAGAAACTGAGTGATGTAATGGACAGTGTCTTTGACAACAGTTTCATAACTAATAAAAATGAGTATTTTCCATGGCTGTTTCTTGAAATGAGGGCATAACATTAAAGTGCATCTCAGTGAAAGTGATTCTGGGAGAAATTAAGGTAATGGTCCAGGCAGAAAGTTTCTTGGTGTTCTAACAGTGTCGCTGGTGGTCCTTAGAGACCTTGAAGAAAAAGGAGTGTCTGTCCCTTTGAGATCATCTCCCCAGGTACCACTTCTGTCAGGCAGGCTTTTGACTGGCAGATATCTGAAGGTTGTTCTCTCCATCAGGGTCAGCAGTGAGTGCTAGGGTTGGACCCTTCTGGCCGAGGGAATTCTTCGGCTTTGGGGAACAGATCAGGAGGCAGTAGGGCTGGGCTGAAGATCTATCATGACAGCATTGTGACTTCTCATTCACGGAGCCTCGGTTCCTGAAAGGCAGCAGGCCAGAGCTCGCTGGGCCGAGCGATGCACACTGCTTCGCCCACCGTCCTCCAGCAATGTGTTTTCAGCTATCAAGGAGTAAAGGGACACAAACTGACTCAGAAAAAAAAAACACTCTCCATAAGGATAAAAATGAAAAAGAAAAGAAAACAATCTCCCAGATTCACCTCATTCAAGCTCAAACCTCAAACATAACTTCCCCAAAATGCCATACAGTCTGCCAGCAAAAAGAATCTGCCCAACACCTTTTGTGGGAATAGGTGTTGGAATTCTAGTTGGAATTCTTATATCTGAACTTTAATGCAGGTGAAATGCAGTGAAAATGAACTTTAGGGGTGGACTTGAAAGGAACTGATGTAGGAATTACCACCTGTTGCCACTTCCAGGCACCAAGTACGTTAAAACGTAACCTCTAATCTTCCCTACTTATCATTCAGGTAGGTGGTATCACCTCCATTTTATTTCTTGGATTAGAAAAAGATGTTCTGAGATGATAAGCAATTGGCCCAGGTTACGCATTGATAGAGCTGCATTTGATCCCAGCTTTCTCTGACTCACACAGGGCTCACACTGCCGGTTCCCTCAAGACAGCAGAAGGCTTGATGCTTTGGCTTCTGTGATTTGGGGAAGGGTATTTCTGGGCTCCCTGGCTGCCTGTGTATGAGCTGTTTGTCTGGCCTGAGTCTCAGGTCCCTGGCTGGGTACTGGATACAACTGCCCCTTGCCCTTGCAGAGCTCAAAACTGGACAGATCTTGACCCACCACATCCTAGGGCCAACTTTCCCAGGAGATTTATCCACATCTCACTGGCCTTCACAACAATCTGGAAGTCGATAGAACAAGATAGAAGAAACTCATTATAGAAGAGTCAAAAAGGTAAACCTGCCTCACACACGCACACACATGTGCATACACACGCACCCTCCCTCCCCCCCTCCCCCGCTGTCCAGATCAGAACTGGGAGAAGAGCCCAGCTGCTTGCAGTACCCAGTCCCAGAAGAGCATGTGTGGGAAGATGTTGTGTAGCTGAGAACCTGGGTGCCTGTCAAATCCCATATGCTCTCTCAGATGTAGACAGCATAGCCCTAGGATACAGAGCTGGAGTGATGCTCTGTTGAGTGCCCT
>PVKM010028209.1:0-18405 GCA_004027735.1 Carollia perspicillata
CCTGAGGGGCTTTTTGGAAATACAGATTTCAGGCCTCACCACCTAATCTAGATGGTGGATCGAGCAGGTCTAGGGTGGGGCCCAGGAAATCTGTTTGCCCCTCCTAACTGTTCCCACATCACCTACAGATTTCTACTGGTATCTCTCTGTTAGGACCAATTTACCTATCTGTTCCTTTCAGGTGACTGTAAAGTCCTTGAGGGCAGAACCCAATGGCCCTCACCTTTAGTATTCTCCAGCAGCTAGCATCAGCACACAATAAATGATACGTGAGCAAATGAGTAATGATGGTAAACATTTGATGTACCAGGCTCTGTTCCATGTGGTTTTGTGCATTAATTCAATATTTTTAAAAATTAGCCCTTAGGGACATAATAGCCTGAATGATAAAGGATATTAAGGACATATAGGTACTACTAATTAACTCTGGCAAGTGCAAAGCATGACATACACATTTTTTTTTAAGTAAACACTTTTCTTAGGACAGAATATGTCTCGAAAGTCCTCCATAGTCCTATGCACACTCAGTAGCTTCGATCATTTCCTGGATGTGCTGCCAGGATACCTTGTAGGGAAACTTTATAAGGTTAACTAGTCCTGGGTAGTGTGGCTGAGTGGATTGAGCCCAGGCCGGTGAACCAAAGGGTCGCTGCTTCAATTCCCAGTCAGGGCACATGCCTGGGTTGCAGGCCAAGTCCCCAGTAGGGGGCACATGAGAGGCAACCACACACTGATGTTTCTCTCCCTCTCTTTCTCCCTCCCTTCCCTGTCTCTAAAAAAAATAAAATAAAATAAAATAAAAAGAATAACTGGAAATACTGAGATCTTATTTCTACTTCCAACCCTTCTTGACTGTTTCATGCTCAGCCATCACATTGCACCTTCCAGTGTTTTATTTTCTTTTTTCCACTTTTTTAAGAATGAAAACTATTTAATTTATTAATATAAAAAACTTCATGTAAATTAATTTTAACAAATTCTATCTACTACATGCTGTATTTTGTTGTTGTTCAAGTACAGTTGTCTCCATTTTCACCCCGCCACTCTCCCCTGCCCCACTGACCCCCACCTCCCACCCTCATCCCAACCCCCTTTGGCTTTGTCCATGGGTCCTTTATACATGTTCACTGACGACCCTTCCCTTCTTTCCCCTGTTATCCTCCTCCCCCTCCCCTCTGGAGTGCCAGAGTGGATCAAAATGAGTGGATCAAAAAACTATGGTGCATTTACACAACGGAATACTACGAAGCAGAAAGAGAGAAGGAGCTCCTACCCCGTGGATGAAACTGGAGAGCATTAGGCTAAGTGAAATAATCCAGACAGTGAAAGACAAATACCATATGATCTCACCTATAAGTGGAACCTAATCAGCAAAACAAGCAAGCAAGCAAGCAAAATATAACCAGAGACATTGAAGTAGTGTTTTATTTTCTATCTCACGCTGTTTCAACAAAACAGCTTCTATATACTGCCCGGAGGAGTGGGTCTGCTTCAGTCTTTTAACCTGTACCTTTCAACTCCAAAATTAAGTGCTCTCTGTAGACAACCTATAAAATTAAGGAGAGCTTCTGAAGGGCCTGTGACCCACAAAGAGCGTAATGCATTTTCAACGTACAATTTGGGTAACGGTGTCGGATTATAGATTTCCAAATAGCAGCACAATCATGATTTTGAACAGATGGCCAAACCACAGGCAACAGAAGCAACAGAGTTTTCTGCCATCCCAAGAGGCCAACAGAATCCAAGAGAAGTATCTGACATCACCTAAATTGGTAAACAGCTCAAAACAATCTTAATTAACAGTTTGCTGGAGCACTCAATGACAGAGAGCATGCCTCAGTAGAAATTGGTATTCTGAGGCAGCTCTCATGTATTATTAACCACATAAGAAGACGGTCTATTGCACTGGGTTAGAAAAAAAAGTCAAAATTAGGAATTAGTAAATCTTGGTTTTGTCTAACATTGGTGACCTTGGGCAATTATTTGAACTTTCTGAAACTAGTTCCTGGTCTGTAAAATGATGGCTAAGTTACTTTCTTTTAGCTTTAAATGTGTACCCAAAACAATTGGGGATGGGGGGCAGTGGGAGAGGACCTTAGCCATAGACAGGCAAAATAAGAATCAGGCAAACATTTTAGATTATGATACAGTAAAATTCATCTTTCAATATATAAGAAGCTCATTAGGTAAAACTTAACTACTATTATTCAATTTCGTTACCAGAGTTACAATGACAAATGATTTTAGTTTCCTAAAAATGATAATACTTGTAGCATAGCAAACCATAGTGCTTATGGGTAATGAGCCCCCCTTTTTTTTAAGTGACAGAGAGTTTATTAGTGAAGCAGTAGGACAGAGAATGGGCTGCTCCATAGACAGACCAGCCTTAATGAGCCTTTCTTAAATCAGCAAAATCATGTAACATTGTCAGTTAAGAAATGTGGAACCATTTTTCATGTGGTTGTCTTTGGTTCTCAGTGTTGTCAGTCTTCTGGAAAAGACTTTGGAAAGAATGGGTAATCTTTTCAGCATTGCTTGTTATCCAGTGCAAGAAGCTCCAATAAAGAGCCTCCACAGTGAGCCTCAGCGAGTAACCCTGAGTGAGACACACACAGAAGGGTCAGCCCGAAGTAACCCGGAACTGGTAAGGTCTAGATGCCAACAGTGCGTTGTACTAGTGTTCACGCCTTCCTTATGTTTCTTTGATGGAATTTATTTTTTTAAGGACTAAGTCCAATTTTTCCAGAAAAGTTATGGTATGTGTGTATTTTGTGGGAGTGATGGAAGGAGAGGAGAGAGGGGCAGAGAAGGGACAGGGTCATAGAGGGAGACAGAATTAAGCTCCCGGGAAGGAAGCCCACTGCTTCTCAAGTTACCATTTGTAAACCCTTTACCCGGTTCTGTTTGGGCTATTGTCCCGGGTAAATCATCCATTGAAAATCAAGCTCTTCAGCTCATTATATATTCTTCATTTGAGGTGGCCAGAACTATTTCCTGAAACCTGTTTTGGGTGCTAATTGCCTGCTCAAACACCTTGTAAATACCTCCGTGGATTTGTCATAGGAAAATTTCACTTTTTTATTTTTCTTAAATTGAGCACACTTATTGCAAGTTGCACTTTCCACTTCCTAGTTGTGAGGATGAAAGGCTCCGAGCACCAGAGGCCTCTGCTGCTCTGGTTACAGGGACGCTGGCTCCCCAGCTACCCCGGGGCAGAGCTGCAGCTCCGGCTCCGTGGTGGGGAAATGTTTACCAAAGTCAGCCACGTATTTCTGTTCAGGGAAATGAGCTGCTTTTTCTTCCGCAGGCCTCTCTCCCCCTACTCCGTGGCGAGGCAAGACCCCCTTTTCCAAATACCTGAAGAAACTGGTATAAAGGGACTTGCTGACAGTTCTTTCCCTTTAGATTTTAAAATAGGTGTTTCTGTCAGCCTCCCTCCTCTCTTAACCCTCCGAGAAAAAACTTTCAAACTCATAGCATATGTCCCGCCATAGTGAGAGGGTATTTCCATCCATTTTGAAATGGGAAAAAATTATTTTACTCGAAAATATTTATTTATATATCTCTAATTGATTCAATACACAGCTGTGTTGCCTTTTTTTTTTCCTTCCCACATCTAAATAAATTTAGGTCCAAAAGTATGCATGTAGGTGTCATCCTTCAGAAAAATAATCAGATAAGCCAGAAAAACATGGAAGAAGACCACACCAACAGAACCAATTTAAGCCAATATTTAAAATGCACAGTACTTCATTCTTTTTATCCCTGGAAAAGAACTGGGAGACTGGAAATCCATCGATTTCATTCTGTCCATTGAATCCTGACGAGGCAAGTTTTTTTTTTTGTTTGTTTTCCCCCCTCCCCTTTCCTTGAGAAAGCTGAAGGTGAGGACTGTCTCTATGTGGCACTGTGGTATAAGTGACCGCTGTTGTGGAGGAGAAAGGCCCACGAAGCTTAAAAATTTTGCAAAGAGAAAACAATCCTCCTGCAGACCACAGTAAATAAAATAACAGCAGTGGGGTGATTTGCAACCATGTAACGGGGCTTTTGTCTGGGTCTATTTCTCTGTGCCTTGAGGGTTTCTGTGTTCCCTCTCTGCAGGATCTCAGTGTTTCGCCCTCCATTACAAAGGCCCAGGGCTTGAGCCCCTCCTCCAGCTGTTCACCCCCAATCTTGCCCATGCTGAGGCTTACTTACAGCAGACTGAAGAGTTCCAGTGGGGTGCAGGGCACTGCAATTTAGGATTTCTGCAGTACAGGGTGAATTGTCAAGAGTGCATCAGAGAGGGAGCCAGACTTAAAAATAGCCTTTACTCATCTTATTAACCATTTCATTGCTGAACTGGTTTTTAAGGCTGGGCCAGCAGGCTTTTTTTTTTTTTTTTCTCTAACCAACACCAAAATTGTTAGAGCTGCTTCTGACAGTCTGTATAAAGGCAGCACTTCTCTGAGTCTGACGGCAGAGTAAATGTTATGAATCATTACAGACAGAACTACCAAAAAGTTCCTGCATTCTTCTCTGCACCATGTTTGAGGGTGGGAAAGAAGGGAAGGGATTAGAGAAGCAGGAAAAGAGAAATCGGGTGACCAGAGGAGTGAAGAAGCCCCTTGTCCTGGTTTGTACTGATCTTATTTAAGCATGGGGAGAACTGATGAGTCTGTGATTATTTTAATGACCATGAAACCTGTGCATTCAAAGAAATAAATTAAGCTATGTAATCACCTTCCAAGTAATATCAAAGAACCATAAAAGGGCCCGGGGGAGGAGTGTCATTGTGTGCTAGTATTTCCATCAGACAGGGCACCACAGGCAAAGGTAAACCAGGGGCTGAAGTCTTTTCTGGGCGAGAAGAGCCCCAAATTCAACACTTTATGGTCGTAACCCGAAGCAAAGAAGGGTGAGGCATTGAAGCAACCGTTGTCTTTATTTTGGTACTTTGGCAAGACAATGCTGATGTTGGAGGTTTGTGAGTAGTTTACAAAGCAAGCAAAACTTTGAAAGTGCAACACACAATGATGCAGAGCGACAAATAGAGTCAGAGGTTGTGCACCAAGTGAGGGTTATTGTGACAATATGCTCTACATTTGAATAAGAATGAAAACACACTTGATTCAATCAAAAGGCAAACTTCTGATAATCTCCAATAATGTGACATTATTGTGATGTGACATTATAACAACTTGACGGCTTGTCTGAGGGGTGACATTACGCAATATGAGACAGCGACGCTGCCCTTGAGGCTAGCAGGAAAAGAATACACATACACACTCAAAGATGACTCGTAACGTGACATTGTTTAATATGAGTTGTAATCAGCTGATTACAAGCACTTGTGCTTTTAATGACCTTTTTTATTCCACAAGCTTGTGCAGCAAAGAGGGAGAGCCCCAAGTCTGGAATCTGCAGACCTGGTCTCCAACCCCATTTCTTCCACTCATTCATTGTCTAACTCAAGAAAGAAAAATTGTTCATTGTTTCTGGGCCTCAGTTTTCTCATCTGCAAAATGGGGATAACATCATCTGTCTCCTCTGGTTGCTGTGTATTTGGGCAGGGACTTGGTAATCATAGTTATTGTCATTAATCATATTACTCTAAAAAGGTAACAGAAATTCTTAGGGAAATCCTTTGTGAACCCCAGAAAAATAAAACCTAATAAAAAAATGTTTAGCCTTTCAAACCATGAGGCTTCCAATCATGCCTGTCATTAATTAACCTCTGCTACCACTAGACTTGCCTGATAAAATAGGACACCCAGTTAAAGTTAAATACCAGGTGGACAACAGATTTTTTAAAAGATTTTATTTATTTAAATTGAGAGAGGGGAAGGGAAAGAAACAGAGATGTGCAGGACATACCTCGATCAGTTGCCTCTCATGCACCCCCAACTTGGGGACCTGGCCCACAACCAAGGCACGTGCCCCGACTGGGATTCCAATCAGTGACCTTTCAGCACTCAATCCACGGAGCCACAGCAGCTGGAGCCAGATTATTTTTAAGTATATCCCACGCAATATTATATGAATACTAAAAAATTATCGTTCATCTAAAATTCAACTTTAACAGATCATACTGTTTTTTACTTTCTAAATCTAGCAAATTAACTACAAAGACCTGAGTACATTTAAGTCCTATTGCAGGAACAGGAAAGGAATCCTTATTTAAGAAAGTTTTTAAAAATTAATAAACAATAGTTACTAAAAATTTTAAACATCCAGAACATAACTCATCAATATAAGAAGGCACAACAATGGCCATTTTCCCATTTCACAGTTTAGTGAGTGGGTTTTAGTTTTTAATAATCTCTTGCCCACATCATGGCAGTGAGCTCCTTCTAGGTTCCCTTAGCCGGTGCTGAACAGCTATCACTGGGCCTGAAAGGTCTGTTTTGTTTTGCCTTTTCTCTTTCTCTGGTGCCGAGCTCCATGGAAACTTGGTTATACAGATAAACCTGTGGAGCTGAGAAAATGCTGACAAATAAGAGACCCAGATGGAGATGCTTTGTCAAAAGGAAAGGTCCTCTCCAGTCCAGAGAGGCATTATGCAGTCAAGGGAAAGGTGTATGTCTGGGAAATTTTTAGGTCAGGGGAGTACGTATGTTAGGGTTAACCAAAGGGAATGTTCTTGTGAATATGCTTATGGTATTTTGCATTTGCTTACTTAACACTTGGTATTCCTTTGTTATTTTATGCCTTTCTAATAGGATGGCAGGGTGAAGGCCTATCACACAGTGTAATAAAATTCAGAAAGCCCCATCAACAATAAAGTTAACATTAGAAGCATGAGTTTGGAGCTCTTACTTTCATGAGACACTCCCTGTGTACAGAGAATGGGAATGATTTCTGATTTCACTTTGTCAACAGAAGACACCATACTGAAGTTTGCTTTCACACATATTTACTTGGCTTTGTGGCAACGTGGTTGATAAGATACATGCTTACATACAGATTCGGGTACATTATTCTCTGAGATGCAAAAGAAAACAAAGATCTCAAAAATAACTTAAAACGAAAGTTTTATTTTAGTGTTTAAAATGTGAAAGCATTTTAATGTTGCCTTTTTTGCCTCTATTAAGTTCCCTCATTCATCACGGATGCAGATGTGTTCTCAAGTTCTAAATTTTATGATATCCCAATATTCATATTAATGCCATAAATCTCTTTAACCACCTCTAAGTACATTTGAAGGACTGGTTGGTTTTGAAAACTCTTTGTAGATATTAACCTATCAAAGTCCCTATTTCATCTTAACTTCGAGTTTAGAACAATGTAACAAAAAAATTGTGAAAGCACTCAAGAAGCCAAAAAGTATATTAAAACACCTTTTCCGTTGAAGGGCAGAGAAAAATCACGGGTGATCCAGGCAGCTGGGTTTTAGGGAAATCTGGCTTCTCAGAACAACTTGGTCGGAGCAGCCGCTCCACCGCCCTGGCCATTACGTGTCAATCTGTCAAACCAACAAACAAAAACACCACAGGCTTTACGGCACAAATGGCATATGACAAATGCAGATGTGCCTCTCAAAAGAATCCTTTGCTTTTTAAACACCTGCAAGAATTCCAAAACAACTGGCATGCCTTCCACTCTGCCATGGCCACACTCCTGACCCTGAGCTCAGAGTGGGGAAGAAAAATGCCTAGAATGTACAGTATTCTGTTCCCATTGGGAAGAGCAGTGGGGGCTGATGAGGAACAAGTACCGTGTTGATATCACAACGCCATGCACCTGCTTTGGGTGTAAAAAGAAAGCATTTATTGCAGAAACTGCAGTATTTTTTTTATCTCATTAAGTAGTTGTGAGCAAATTCAAGTGTGTTTCCCTTTTATTAGGTTTAACCCATCCTGAATTAAAAGGATCTATTCAGAGTTATTTCCTTTTTTTACCCAACAGATGTATTGTCTTCTTTTCTCCATTAAATTGCTTTCCACATTTTGGTTTTTTAGGCAGATGAATAATTTGCAGGATTGTTGCAAAGTAGTGTTTCTTAGATACTTAATAGCCAAAAAGTGAGATTTAGTTTATACTTTTAATTAGAAAAAGACAAGCATTTCCCAAAACACCTTTCTAGTCAATAAACACTTCCATGTCTAGAAACTGTATTACAGAAGAGACACCATTCATTCCTAGGGAATATTCTTGCAGTGTGACTTTTAGCTGGAATCTTTTGAAGCACCATCCTTATAAAACCAATACTATAAAACAATGGCTAGCATAAATTAGTTTAAGGTTTAAGGTTAACAGTTGGTAGAAAAAAATGTCTCTCTCTCCCTCTCCCTCTCCCTCTCTCTCTCTCTCTCTCTCTCTCTCTCTAAATATATATATTTGGTAAATATATATATTTATAAATATATAATATATATATATTTACCAAATAAAATCTCTTGGGTTAGTAGTCAAACTATAAATATAGATAGGCCACTACTATGTTATCAGAAAGAATGTCAGCAAGAGCAGGCTGCCCAGTAGCAAATTACAAAGTTTTGGCTCCCAAGAATGAGACGCCTTGTTTGCTCTTGCACATTGCAGCTGCCTCCCCTCACTACCCCCCCTTCTTGGTGGTTTATTACACACAAGCTACTAATGAATGGGAGCCGCTGTTTTACAGTACACCACACTTACAGGACTTATCTCTAGGCCTACCACAGATTTGACTGATCAACAGCAGGGCACCGCCATCATAATTCTTCCTAGAAACAGGAGTATAAAAAGGGGTTTGTTGGAGGTTGGCTGGGTCTGCAGAGAATCCTGCCCACAGGGCTTGCCGATGCCATCACTAGCTGTTATGGTCTTTGGCCTAATAAGGTACAGAAACAAAGATTGTTCACTTATTCAAGAAGACTAAAGCACCAGAATGATGGAAAGTAGAGGCAGCAGGGCACACATCCAAGTGGGATTAAGGCCACAAGCGCAACTTTATAGGGCTGTCTGGGTGGCAGAATAAGGATCTGCCGCTGACAATCCAGTTCAAACATAATGTATTATATGTCATTCATAGTTAGAGGTGGCTATCATTAGGAGTTAAATTGTGCTATTGTGTCCAGCCGATTTTGATAAGTCTTTTTTGTAAGCTTCTTATATATGCTTCTATAACTCAGAAACAGAGGCAGAAGGAAACAGCAGTCTGATAAATGAACTGACCTAGTGATAGCTGAGAAATATATTTGGATTTCTTCTTGGCCTTTTGGCAAAGATCAAACCTAGTCATCTGTTCTTATCAGTTTATCATCTGACACATATTCTAACCTAGGACCGCATCTTACTGTAAGTGGGTTTTTGCAGCAGGGAAATGAAATAGGAGCTTGCTCCATCCATGCCAGGCATCAACCTGGTAGAGTGCCTTCAGGAATGGCGCGCACCGTTGGGGACAAATGTGTGTGCGTGTATTTGGAAAATGCCACGGTGCTTCATTTTTTTCCATCCTCTGCTTCAAAGTGATACTATTTCCTGAACATGTCTAAAGTTTTGTGTTTCTCTCATTGCAGTAGAATTCTACAATTTACATCTCCTATGCTTTTTCAAATGTTCAGATAAACATCAACAAAATGAATATGCCTACTTCCCAACAAAACAAGTACACTAACTCTGTTCTCTGTAAGAGGAAATTTCAACGTGGGGAAGTCATTGGCCCAGTCCTGAAGTCATTGAACGATCTAGCTGAGAATAAAATTCTTTCCCAATGTGGGAGTATAGCAAGATTAGCAACAACAGCAAATATACCATGATACTAAGTTTTTTCTCTGTTCTTGGATCCCACAAAAAGCTGAAATTAGAAACACGGGTATTAAAAAGCTATTTTTACAATGAGCCCTGCACATTTTTGAAGATATTGTATAATAGTCTCTTGTATGAGAGAGGGCTACATTTGGCTGAAGCTTCATTGTGTATAAAATAATTATATGTCCTCAGCCACAATAACTTAAAATCAATTTAATTGTCTCATATATATATATGTAGTTCATGAAGTTTTGATGATCTTAATACTATTTAGTAGAGTGTGATAGGGTTAGAGAGTGTGGGTACAGGGGAGTGTAAGGATCAATCTTAATAGAGACAGATCAGCGTTAATCAAGGGTGCACCACCTGGGAGACTAAAAGTCAAATGTGGCGGTTTTTCAAATAAGGTTCTTCCACACTGTCAGATTGCAGGTCATCTTCTCTTTTTCCTCTCCCACCTTCATGTTTTATTTACCTTGATTTCAAATTATTTAAGTATTTAAGATTGGTGTCATAATTTTAATGTTCTCTGTAATACCTAGGACAGTGCCAGGCTTGCTGTTTTGTTTTATCTTTTAGTATTTTCCTTTGTATTTCTTGACTTATGGTCCTTTTGGGAGCACATAAATATCTAGTTACCTGATGCTTATTTCAAAAAGCAGAAAAGTCTTATTGTGACATATGACATCAAGACCTCTTTATCTGTAAAGCTATTCTACATCAAGTGGAAAAATTTGAGGTAAGACAGTGTGAAATTGCTAGCTAATTAGTTCTCTGAACTGGTGCTTATTCGCTGTATGACCTTGGACAATTCACTAAGCTCCTCTGAGCACCATTTTGATCATTTATAAAATGGGGATACTTTATATGCCTGCCCTTTCTGCAAGCCTTATTTTATATTCAAAGATGAGATATTAGCAGTTGCTTTGAAGCAGAACACCTGGAAACAACCTAAATGACCGACAGGAGAATGGTTAAAGAAATTCTGACCCAACTCTACTGGTGGGATGTGATGCAGCGGTTACAGAGTGAAACAGACCTATCTGCGTTATAAGCACATTCTTCCAAACTTATGAAGTGAGAAAATACATAGAGTAAAACTTCATTTGTTAAAAAAGTAGGTATGTGTATAGATATAAGTATATATGAAGAGTAGCAAACCCTTATAAAATGCTTACTCTTTGCCAAACACTCTCTAAGCAGTTCACATAAAAACTGAATCCTTACAATGACCCAATGTCATCCTCAGTTTTATAGATGAGGAGAACTGGGATCATACATGTAGTAAGTAGTAGAGGCTGGGACTCAAACTTTGTCTAGATTCAGAGTCTATGTTCTTAATTTTTATCTACCTACCTACCTATTTAATCTATCTACCTGTGTTTCCATCCACCTGTACATCTTCCTTTTTATCTGAGGTCTGGAAGGATATACTTCTGGGGAAGTGATAAAGAACACTTGCTGTTTTTATTCTATGCATCACTTTCACTTCTGCTTCTATAAACTTTTGCATTACTCACAGTGTCATAGTCCAGTTTAGAACTTTGGTATCGTGCCTATCTGATATACAGCTGCAGGAGTTGTAAAGAAAAAGTTTATAAACAAGTTGTCCTGCCCTGGTTGGTGTGGCTCAGTAAATTGAGTGCTGGTCTGTGAACTAAAGGGTCACCAGTTTGATTCCCAGTCAGGGCACATGCCTGGCTTGCAGGCCAGCTCCCCAGTGCGGGGAGCATGGGAGGCAACCACATATTGATGTTTCTCTCCCTCCTTTCTCCCTCCTTTCTCCTCTCTAGAGATGGATGGATAAAATCTTTAAAAAACAAACAAACAAAAAAGACCCAAGTTATCCTTAAGTGGGAACTAAAAGTAATGTCAATAATTTACTTTGGGTGGAGCCTTAAATATAAATATGATTCATATCTTGGAGAACAGGAGACATGACATCTTTTCCTTTTAATGTTAACATCTTACTCTTTCAATAGCACCTGCAGTATCCCCATGAGCACTCCAAGTTTTATTTACTGACTGAAAGAAACCTATAATTGAAAGTTTCCTATTAGGGCAGAGCTATAGTTTGAGGCTATGTAATAGAATAAACTTAAATGGAAATTAAATATATGGTTCTAGGGGACTTCCGGTCAAGATGGCAGTATAGGCAGACATGGCTTGCCTCTTTGCACAACTACATCAACATTACAACTAAAATATAGAACAACCATCACTCAGAATCATCAGAAATGGAGTTGAATGGAAGTCTGACAACTATGGCACTCAAGAAACCTCATCACCAGAGTGTTAGAATGAGGTGCAGACATGGAACAGGCTGGTCCCACACTCACATTTGGTAGATAAATATTCGGGAGGGATATCTCAGGAGTCAGGAGTCCCAGCCCCACATCCAGCTCACCAGCCCAGGGTTCCAGTGCCAGGAAGATCAGTCCCCACAACTTCTGGTTGCAAAAACCAGCAGGGATTAAGTTGGTGGAAGAAACTGCTGGAGCCCCACTTGGTTCTTCTTAAAGAACACACACAAAACATCACCTACTCAGCAAACTCACTCCCTCTGAGCTCCAGCACTGCAGTAGCAGCTTGAAAAGCATCAGTGGCGTACTGGGAGAAACTGAAGTGTCTGGCATCAAGGCGAACAGAGGCCATTGTTCTTTATCAAACCATCCCCCCACAGAGCCACAAAGTCAGCAAGCTTGTGTTGTAACTGGGACTCCATCAATTTGGCTCCACTGTTCAACTCGCATTGGGGATCTTCAGAGACAGCTTCATCTAACTTATGGGCCCACCCAAGATGCTTTTTCTTGTGAATGGCTGGTCTTGGCTCATGCTGCAAAACTTCCTAAATCCTCTCGAACAGGCAACAGCTGCCACAGGGAGCACCAGGCCTGCCACTAGCAGCGGCCAGCCTAGAATCACAGCTGGCTTTGCCTGAGAATCTCCAAACCCAGCACAAGTAGCAGCCTCAGTAGCAATCTCAGATTGCTTTATATCTCAGGCAAGGTGGCCCTGGGCAAAACGTAGGTAGGGAATGACCTTGGCCTGCACCACCCAGGAAACCCCAAGGCCAGTGCACCCAGTGTATAGCTACAGACCATGTTGGAGCACCACCATCACACCCCTACACAGCTGATCCTCCACAGAGTGTGGAGGTAGGTGGTCTGTGGTCACAGCCAATCCTTGCAGCTGACTGGCCTAGGTAAATCCCTCCCATTGATCTGTCAACAACAACCAAGGCTCAACTACAAGAGGAGGGTGTACTTAGCCCATACGAAGGACACACCTCAAGTACCCATCATGGGTGATAGGGGAGGCTGCTCCACTTGACTCTACAGGACACCTACATTAAGCCATATTACCAAAACATAAAGAAAAAGCAGCTCTACCTAATGCATCAAAACAAACACTGGGAGACAAAGAAACATGGCCCAAATGAAAGAACAGATCAAAACTCAAAAAAAAGAGCTAAACAAAATGGAGATAAGCAATTCATCAGAGGCAAAGTTCAAAACACTGGGTATAAAGATGCTCAAGGAACTTAGCAAGAACCTCAACTGCATAAAAAAGATCCAGTCAGAAACGAAGGATACACTAATTGAAATAAAGAATAATTTACAAGGAAACAACAGTAGACTGGCTGAAGCCGAGTATCAAATCAATGATTTGGAGCCTAAAGAAGAAAAAAACAACCAGTCAGAACAAGAAAAAGAAAAAAGAATCCAAACAAATTAGGATAGTATAAACAGTCTCTGGGACAACATCAAGGGGTCCAACATTTGCATCATAGGGGTGCCAAAAGAAGAGAAAAAGCAAGAAATTGGAAATCTATTTGAAAAAATGATGAAAGAAAACTTCCTTAATTTGGCAAAGGAAATAGACATGCAAGTCCAGGAAGCACAGAGTCCCAAACAAGAGGGATGCACAGAGGCCCACTCCAAGGCACATCATCATTAAAATGCCAAAGGTTAAAGATAATAGAGAATCTTAAAAGCAGCAAGAGAAAAGAAGTTAGTTACCTAATGGGGAGTACCCATAAGACTATGAGCTGATTTCTCCAAAGAAACCTTACAGTCTACAAGGGCTTGGCAAGAAATATTCAAAGGCACAAGAAGCAGGAACCGCCCTAGCTGGTGTAGCTCAGTGGATTGAGTGTGGGCCTGTGAACCAAAGGGTCACCAGTTCGATTCCCAGTCAGGGCACATGCCTGGGTTGCGGGCCAGGTCCCCAGTGGGGGGCGCATGAGAGGCAACCACACACCGATGGTTCTCTCTCTTTCTCCCTCCCTTTCCTTCTCTTTAAAAATGAGTAAATAAAATCTTAAAAAAAAAAAGCAGGAACCTACAGCCAAGATTGCTCTGCCTGGCAAAGCTATCATTTATAATGGAAGAGCAGATAAAGAGCATCCCAGACAAGGCAGAACTAAAAGAGTTCATCATCACCAAACCACTATTGTATGATATGGTAAAGGGACTTACTTAAGAAAAAGAAGAAAAAAACTATGATCATTAAATGGCAAAAATACATATCTATCAAGAATTGAATCTAAAAAACAAACTAAGCAAACAAGAACAGAGACAGAATCATGGATATGAAGAATGTTTTGATGGTTGCCCCATGGGCGGGGCATGTTGGGGAATGGGTGAAGAGGTGAGGGGATTAAGAAGTACAAATAGGTAGTTACAGAGTAGCCATGGAGATATAAAGTAGTCTAAGAAATAGAGTAGCCAAAGAACTTACACCCATGACCCATGGACATGAACCAGGTGTGGGGATTATCTGAGGGAGTAGGGGGTGCTGGGTGGAGGGTGGCAAAGGGGGAAAAATCAGGAAAACTGTAATTGCATAATCAATAAAATATAATTATGAATAAATAAACAGTTATAGAGAACTGACCAGTGCTTAACCAGCCACAAATATGAGTATTTCCTTTACCCTTGCAAACGCTAGCATCCATACACATTATTTGCTCATATTTCATTCTGATTTGGTGTTCAATATAATTCAGCCCATTTCCCCTGTGAAATATTCACTGGGTCTGAATTTCTAAGCTTTAGATCTAGGATTTAGCTTCCTTCTTAGGAAGACTGACAGTTACAACAGACACTCTATGCCTGGACTTTGGTACTTTACATCACTGAAAATGTTTGTACTAGTTTACTATTTTGATTGTTGCAGGATGACTCATGTTGCTAGAATTTACTTAGTGTGCCTTTATATCCTGCTTATTTGCCTTTTAGTATCTTTTTATTAAAAATTCTCGCTGGTGTGGCTCAGTAGATTGACTGCCCACCTATGAACCAAGGGGTCATTCGATTCCCATTTGGGGCACATGCCTGAGTTTCGGGCCAGGTGCCCAGTAGGAGGTGCACAAAAGGTAACCACATGTCAATGTTTCTCTCCCTCTCTCTCTCCCTTCTCCTCTCTCTACAAGTATATAAAAATAAAATCTTAAAAAAAATTCTGAGGTGGCTCATGCAATTTGGTGAAATGCCATGATTTCAAGATATCTCTGTGGGCTTTTAAATATATTTAAATCTATTTCTAGGTTTTCATCTACTTACATAAGCACAAATGTAGAACTTCTGATTGGCAAAATTTAAAATGATATTTTTGTTCTCTTAAGCTGAAGAGTCATTCACTTAAAAGTACATGTTTAAGATGCAGTCTTTATTTGTAACTCTATCATGGAACTCTGGAAGCAAGTAACACATAAGAAGTGACCCATAAATTATCTTTGAAAAAGAATGGCTGGTTTTCCATAAGAGTTTTTATTTTAATATATGAAATGGTATTTCACAAACATGACAAATAGATACCCAGATGAAGATACTGAGAAACGCAGAGGTACCCAAATTCTGAAATAATGTAATGTGAGAAATACTGGATTCCTCACACTTGTCTTCATTGATTTTTTAACTCTCTTTAAAAGAAATGTTTTTATTACTAGCAAAATATTTTAATGACTGATAACAGTATTTCCTGAATGAATAAAGCTATGGATGACCTCGTAAAATAGACAGCATTAGGTCTCATTTTCTGTTATTCTAGAAACTTTTTGAAAAATCCATTAAATAATTTTCTATCTTACCTTGTACAGTCTCACTTCTCTGCCTTTTCACTCCATGTGGGACATGGTCCCATATCTGTCCGTCACAGTCCTATTCATTCTTCAAGTCCTGTTTTCTCCAACAAGAATCTCTAGGCTATTCCATATTTTCATGGCTGTTTGTTTATATGAGGGGGACTTCCTGAAATGGAATTTATTTATAAAAATCGTGTATTGATTCTTACATGTTTAACATTCTGTCACCTTCAAAGTACTCTCCATTTGATGCAATACACCTATCAAGACTCCTTTTTTCACAGCTCGGAAACATTTTTGAACTCATCAATTTTGATGCCTTTTAGTGCTTTAGTAGTTTTTTGTTTCACCTCTTCCACATTGGCAAAACAATTGAGGATTTTTTTTCATCCAGGGAAACAAAAAAAAATGTTGCTTGGGGTGAGATTGGGTAAACGGGGAAGTTGGGGTGTGGGAGTCATGCCGTTTTTGGTCAAAAACTGCTGAATACGCAGCATGGTGTGGGCAGGTGTACTTGTTAATGACCCATCATGATGGGCAAAGTGTTGAGTCTTCAAAAAAAACTTCACTGATGCCAAATGCAGCCTCTCACAACAATGCCAGCTGGTACACAGATACAGGTGGGTTCCTAGAACACTCACCTAGCAGGAGAAGCCTGTACCACAAGGGGCTTGCCCTCTAAAAGATAATTCCAGTTTTTGGGGGGCGGGGGGTCCCTCTTCATACCTTTACCATAGCTTATTCTGAATAGACACTTGTACACACGCTAATTTTTCTTTCCTAAGGAACTGGGCCCAAATCTTGAGCTTTTTTTGTATTTTTTAAAATTCCAATCCCTACTTCCTCCCAAGACCTAGCACAAAATTCCATGCTGGTAGAGATTTAGCCTTCGGGTGAGTTGGAGGAATGCCTCCCACCTTTTACAGAGGCAGTCAAGTGTGCTCACTTCGTGAATAGCCAGCAGTCAAAATGCTCAGCACAGATGGACAGCTCTTGGTTTCTCTGGTAAATTGAGTCCCACAATCACACACTGTTTCTATCTGCACTCAAATACACTAGATATATTCACAGTATTGAGAGATGGAGAAAAATCGAACACCCAAATAGTTGATTAAACTTTTCAATATGCATTATGATTTTCTAAATAGACCTGGACATATACTTTTCCCTTCAGAAGAATACACCATATTTGTATACCTGGTTGACTCGCTTAAAAACTTCATTAAGAAGAATTATTGTATCATTTCAGGTAAAATTCTATTTTCCAAAATTATATTAATCTGTTCAGAATGATAACAGCTTCAGGAGAGAGAGAAAAAAAAAGAAAGAGGGGGAAAGAAAGACAGAGAGAGAAAGAGAGGACAGAGACTTCCGGCCAAGATGGAGGCATAGATGGAAACACTGTACCTCCTCTCACAACCAAGATTAAGGACAACAAATATTTACAAACAATAACACAACCAGAACACAGAAAATTGAACTACAGAAGTCTGACAACCATTCAACCAGACCAGTAAGAGGGGTGGAGTCGGCAGCCAGTGGAGAGGAAACGCAGTGGGAAAACACAGTGGCTGTCAGACCCAGCAGCACTCGGGAGCATAGGTGGTGCAGAGCTTGCAGACCCCAGACACGGGGAGGAGATGACCAGAGCACATGCAGGGCACTCAGGGCAGTTGGCCAACCTCAGACACACATTCACGCTCAGATAAACTAGGCAAGAGTGGGCAGTGAGACAGACTGCATAGCCCAGGGCCCCAGTGATAGGAAATAAAGCCTAAAAACACCGATTGAAAAGGTGCCAGGAGAGGCTCCAGCCTCACAGGAGAGGTCGTTGGGGTGACTTGCAGGATCCTGGAGTGTACATAGGCCCACCCACCTGGGAACCAGCGCCAGGGGGGCCCAGTTTGCGTGTGGGAGGCAGCAGAGGGGACGCAAATCTGAGAGAACAGGGAACAGGTGCCATTGTTCCCTCTCTGACCCCGCCCCCACAGACAGCGTCACAACCTGGCAACTAGGTTGCCCCGCCCTGGTGAACACCTAAGGCTCTGCCCCTCATACGCAACAGGCACCACCTGACCAAAAATGACTCAAACAGAAGAAACGCTCAGAGCCCCAGAGCCAATACTTTCAAGCGACCAAGAGTTAGCCAACCTATCAGATGCACAGTTTAAAACACTGGTGATCAGGATGCTCACACAATTGGTTGATTTTGGTCTCAAGTTAGATGAACAAATGAAGGCACTGATAAGTGAAATGAAGGAGAACACACAGGGAACCAATAGTGATGGGAAGAAAACTGGGACTCAAATCAATGGAGTGGACCAGAAGGAAGAAAGAAACAACCAAACAGAAAAGAATGAAGAAATAAGAATTCATAAAAATGAGTAGAGGCTTAGGAACCTCCAGGACATCTTTAAATGTTCCAACATCCGAATTATAGGAGTATCAGAAGGGGAAGAGGAAGAGCAACAAGTGGAAAAGTTATTTGAACAAATAATAAAGGAGAACTTCTCCAATCTGGCAAAGGAAATAGACTTCCAAGAAGTCCAAGAGATAAGGGGACAGTCACCTACAAAGGAATTCCCATCAGACTGTCAGCTGATTTC
>PVKM010028210.1:0-18379 GCA_004027735.1 Carollia perspicillata
TGACTGGGGAGGGAACCCACAACCTACTGTGTGCCCTGTCTGGGAACTGAACCTGCCACCTTCTGGTGTATGGGACAACGCTCCAGCCAGCTGAGCCACCCATCGAAAACTAAACTTCTGGATTTTACTAGGTATAAAATTAAATAAGAAATTGCTTCCTCATTAGCAAACCGGGAGGGTTATGTTTTTAACGTTGTATTTTTAGTTTCTGCACTATATGTGTAAATATTAAATTATTATATTAGTGTTGCCAGAAACCTGGAAGGAAAATAGTGTGGTACATAAAAGGCAGATTTATAAGACAACAAATAAATTAAGAAATAGTTCAATATTTATAAACATTTTCTAATTAAAATCTTGTGGTTTCATGCCATTCATATATTTTGGGTTTCAGAAAACATTATGCCTGTCTGGAAAATGAAGGCCTTTCTTACGAAGATTACTTTTATAGGCTTCTAAAACATAATATAAAATACTTCCTTGTTCATATAGAACAACTGTGCCACCATAATGTATTTAGATATAGGTGAAGAATTTTTTATGCCCTCCCTTAATTTTATACATGCTCTTTGTCTTTTTAAGACAGAAAAAAATATAAACTTTTCCTTCAAGTCCATAAATCACGTATCTCTTGCAATCCAAGCTTAAAGACATGAACATGAAGGTAATTAAAACCAAATTTATCTGTTCAGATAGTGACATGGGCTTTAGAACTTCACTGTGTTCTTTTTACATGTTTTCTTCTCTTGCTCTATTTTTATTTTATCACTTATTTCATGTTTTATTCATTTTGCATCTTGCATCTTTCATTGTTTTTATCTTAATTTTGTAGTTTTAGCAAATTAATGAATTTAAGGCTTCTGAAATTGCAATTAAAGCTAAATAAGCAGACATAAATGTGCAAATGCCTAGGCTTATATATGTATATGATATATGTGTATATGTATGTATATATGTATATGATGTATATGTATATACATGTATATGTGTATATGTATGTATATGTATATTTAAAAGTCCCATGCTACTTTCCAAGGAGTCTAGGTTGGCTTGGTTAGAGTTTGAAATGCATCTACTAATCAGGGCTGAGTGAATGGCAAGCTCAGGAAAGGACCCATGCAATATGATTAGGGAATTTGAGCATAACATGGTAAATGATGAAAAGTCATCAGAAAGTATTTCTATTGGAGATTCTTAATTGGAGAATGCTATGATTGGATTTGTGTTTTGAATAGGTAACTGTGACCCTCATAAGGGTGAATTAGTAGCATTTTAAACTAGAAACTATTACAGTAATCCAATCTGCATTAACTAAGGCTTTAGTGGAAGGCAGCAGTGGTAGGGATTGAAAAATAAAAGAGAGATTACATTAAAACAGACTTGATATGTTTAGGGGGAAAAAGTGAGTTGGAGGTAACTTTCTGGTGTGTGATGAACAGTGTTGTCAGTTATAAGACCATGAGGGGAAGGTCTGGTAAAAATAAGTAATTCCATTTTGAAAGTTTTGAGTTCGAGATGCTTGCACATTATTCAGGTGATATCAGAAACAGGTGTCTGAGATTCAAAGAAAATATCAGCACAGGAGCAGAGGTTTTGGTGTGGACTTCCGAAGAGGTTTTGAGGTGAGAGTTAGAGAGCTGTGGATTGTGGTCACAAAATCATGAATGAGACTGAGATTTTAAGAAAGATTTGATAGCTACTCTCTGAATTCATCACATCTTAATAATTTCTCTATGATATTAAAAACAGGGCTTTAATGTCTTCCAGTTTCAAATAACGTTTTGAAAACCCCATATCAACTTTAACAAGAAAAATAGTCCTAATCACAGAGGTCAAATATTATTTTCCTGTCATGAATTAGTCAAAGTTCGGGGGGGGGGGGTCAAAGGTAGAGACCTGCAGAGAGCAGGTGTCCCTATGCTGCTGGGTCATGGCTGCCGCTGTGTGAAATACCTTCATTGTGTTTCATTCTAAGCTTGTGATAATAACTAGCGTCAAAAGATGACAGCATTCTGCACTGGAATTTGAGAACAAATACTTTTGATTAAGAAATGGAAGTTCTGTTACCAGAGTTTATCTTAAACTCTCGGCTGATCTTGTAGTAGGAAAGGTGCTGTGAATGACAAAGGTGGGGTCCATCCATGGAAGGCAGCAGTAGAGTCGGTGAAGTTGTGGGCTAACCTTTGCTGATTTAATCCAATGCCAGAAGGTAGGAAAAGTGTTAAAGGTTGTGCTTTAAAATCAACATTAACAATCAGCAACAGCAAATGAATATCATGATATCATTTGGAAAGTAAGACCGATCTGACATAAATCAGTCTCAACATTAACAAAATACAATTGCTTCAGAATTGATCAATATTCTCATACCAGATGTCTTGTAAATAATAATGCACTTTGGTGACATGGTTCTTTCAAGGAATTTAGCTAACCCAGGATATCTTAGTGTCTGTGTAAGAGAAAGATCTTTCCTTCATGAAATTAGTGAGTCTTTGTATGCACAAATGTCTTTGTTGAATAAGAGAATTTAATTTTAATAAAAAACAGCTAGAGACTATCACAGGCACATTGTTAGGGAGTAATGTATTGTTCTCACTGAACTTTTTGTTCTCCATTTCTATGCCTCTTCAATACTGCATAAAAATTATATATTTAACAACAAAATTATCCTTGCAAACTTTAAAATATCTACCAATTCCCAATCAGTGAAATACCCTCTCATAGTAAGAGTCTATCAATTTGTACTTAGTTTGAGTTTATATTTCTATCATCTTTGTTTAATCCAATTCAATGCAGTATAATTATGGGTTCGAAGTTTAAGTCCTTCTAGCATTTTGTAGGTAGGAATTTCGTAGACTTTCTCATACTGACGTGTCTGTCTTGCTTGCTATTGTCCCTTCCTCTAAAAAGGTCACTATTGATTTGATTGGAAAGGAAATTAAGCACTGTTAACTTTTTTCCTATTTGTGTGTTTAGTTCATTTTATGGTTTATCAGTTTGACCACTTACACTTTATATCTACCTGGGAGAGAGCAGTGATTACTGAGAATATTAATTGTCCAGATTTCCAGCTCAGCTGTCTGTCACACTGTCACCACTTAACTTGAGCAGAATGTCAAAAAACACATTTTAGAAATGTTCCTTTACAACAAAGTAAATAATACGGTCCCTGATTGTGTATAAATATAGGATATCCTTACCACTGTAGTCAGTGAAACCCAATCGCTATTTGACAGCAGGTCTACCTATAACTGTTCAAGAGAAAAAAGTATTTATACATTTTCACATGTGTAAAGTTATTGAATGTGTAGAAAATTTGAAGTAAGCTGCATATGAGGGAGTGTATTTAGTAAATATTACCTTGAATTTGCTACTAGAGAATGGTGCATATTCAGTTTGTCTTCCCATTTTCACATTATTAATATTTTCCCTTAAATGCTCAACAGAATTCAAACTAATGTGTACGTGTACGTGTACATGAAGTGATGGAATACTATCTTTCATCTATCGATTCCATGCATATTCGTTACATACTTCATAGGTGGCAGGCAGTCTTCTAGGTGCTTTGAACACACTAGTGAATATAACAGATAAAAACCCCTGCCTTTTTTGGCATTTGTATTCTAGAGGTCATGGTTGGGGGCAGAAAATAAATAACAAGCATCATATATAAGCAAGTCGTATAGTTTTAAGGTGACACATAGTGTAAAAAGTAGATTCCGGTGAGGGAAGTTTGGAGTGTGGCTAGTAGAACAGTTGGAATTTTAAATAAAGTGGTCAGAGTAGGCCTCATTGAGAAAATGACATTTGAGACAATATTTGAAGGAGATGCGAAGAGCTCAAAGGCATTTTAGCAAAGCCTATTATTTCTCTTTGCATTTTCTCTGGCTTTGATTTCTGACTTAGTAAAGGAGGGAAGAGTGGGTCAGAGGCAGTGCAGTAAGGCTTTTCATTATATAGAAGTAGGGAAAGATTAAAAATTAATCTGTAATTCTAAGGTACAAGAGCATATTATGCTGCTGATGAAAACTAGGTTTTTAAAGTCTTGTTTCCACCACTTGCTGGATCTATCATCTTAGACACCTTCTTTAAAGTCTACGGGCTTCAGTGTACTCATCTCGTATATTAAAGTGGGATGATAATCCTTGTTTTACATTAGATAAAGTCCTGCATATCAAGCACTTAGCAAAGTGACTGACATAATAAATATTAAGTATTAATATTTTGATTTAATATTTTTTTGAAAATGTAGACTTTTTCAAAGCCCACCAAATGGAGCTTTCTTTCTAAAGAGAAATTACCGAGTTTCAAGAATTTCTATAATGGTACATTATTCTACTATATAGTCAAAGAATAAAGTGTGTGATTTGGAATACTTCAGATTTATTTATTTTGAGGCAATACCTGAATAAAACAAGGGGAAATTGTTACCAATACCCATGCTGAGAACCCAAGATAAACTCAATGGTTTTGTCCTTACTTGAAGTTTAATAGAAATGTTTTCATTGTTCAAGTGGGTAAATAGACTGCATTGATGACTATTCATTTGGTTCTGTGTGAAGGGATGTATATGTCCTCAGTACATTAGACGATTTCCAGGTCTAGCTGATTTTTAAAGGTAGTAGAACACTTGGCATAGAATATTAGAAAGCCAGTCTTATGCTTTCGTGTAAAAATTTTCATGGTTACATTTCCTTTATCAAAAGATTGGCTTCCATCACCTGTTCCCTCTTTCCTAGGGTGGAATAGGTAGGGCGACCATCACATTTATGGGCCAAACTGGAACCCTCCAGAGATTACGCAGAAGCATGTTAATCATTACGTTGGGACAACAGGTGAAACAAGGGCTCTCCCAGGCAAACAGGGCATGAGGCCCTGGAACCAGAGGGCGGCTTTTTTTCATGAGTAGAGGTTCTAGCTGGTAGCATAGGGATGAGTGGTTTTTAAAAAGTATGAGATAATTGTTACCTCAGGGATAATTTGAGTAGACAAAACAAAATTACCTTACTTGGAGGCAGGCCAGAAGAGCAGAATTCTTACCCTTGTTTCTTAATTTTGATTTTAATAAGGGTTATAGAGTTCCTCATGACTGTCAGTTGTTACAAAATTGATTAAAAGCTCATTTTAATGCAGACTTCTTTGTAAAACATCTTTTTTTTTTGGTTTGATTTGTTTGTTTATTTGTTTGTTTGTTTATTTATTTATTTAGCTCTGTTTCTTGTATTTCCTTTTTTTAAATTTTAATTGTTGTTTGAGTACAGTTTTCTGTCTTTTACTCCCATCCCAGTCCACCTCCCAAGTTTCTTGTATTTCTGTGCATCTCAGTAAACGAGGCCTTCGTTTTCCTTGGCAGGAGCTGGGTAACTAGTTCACAAAGAGTAGAGTCAGGTTATTTCCAAATACCTGTTTTGGGTTGGTTTTGGTCTTACTGTGACCAGATGAGCCAACATTCCCAAAGTTTTCGCCACAGTCTTCACCAGCAAATATGTTGGAAGAATAATTACTTTTGGTAGGGAGTTGAGGAAAAACAGGAAAAAATATTTGCAGACTTGCTTTTTCTGTCTTGTGCTGTCTGACCAGCAAATTCCTGGGCAGAGCTTCAACATTAAATTCCTCCATCATGCATGGGTAGCCACTGAGAGAAAAAGAGATAGGGAAAAGGGAGGAATTTGAAAAAGCAGAGGTAAAGAAAACACAGTGCTGGCATTTTCAGAATTTACCTGTTTGTCTTCCAAACACTATGCTCCTTCTCTCATTCTCAAATCAAGAATGTGTGCATTATTTCTCAAAGGAGTGTTATTCCCACTAGCATATTAGAGTCACAATTTTAGAAATGGGAAAAAAAACAAATCAACTTTAATGGTGCATCAAAAATCCCATGCCTTTGAAATGTTAATATGGCTACACCCTTTATTAAGTGAGAGTTGGGTCAAATGCAGGCTAGAAGGAGGTGTAGTGAGGTAACAAAGTGTGGAATTATTTGCTGAATTCTTCAAGTTCTGACTTCCTTCTTGGGACTACTTTCTGTTACAGAGGTAGCGATTCCAGAAATGATGTCCCATTATGGAATTTATAGAGGTGCTCTGGGGCACAATAGCTCCAGATAGTGGAGATGAGGAGGATATTCAGGGTCTTTGAGGCTGGTGTGCTTCACTGGCTCGTTATACGAGAACCTTGCATCATCCATTTTGCCTCTAATCACGTTTTCTGTTTCTCGTGTGTGCTTCGCCCATAACCCCAGTTTTATATCATAACACTTGCTGTATCAGCACCCGTTCTCTTTCCAGTGCTCAGTTTTAAACAGTCTCATTATGAAAAATATAGTACTTAAAAACATGGCAAAAGTGTATATTACTATAGCACAAGATAAAGAGATTATTGAGAAATGCACTGACTGCTGAACTAACTTTCTCCTGAGGGGCATTTCAATATTTTAATTAATTTTTTTTCTGTCCATTTTATTAAAAGAGTCCTTGGAGAAAGCACATGGTAGATTACTTCCGGAAACAAAGGAATACTTAACTTATTTGTTATCACTACCAATATGTTCATACTTTTGTGAAGTTAAACATTTTTTTGTCTTTTCAACATAGCTTGTAATGATGAATGAAATAATGGGGACCAGTTAGTTCTAACTCTATCTAGGATCTACTTGAATTTAAATAGCATGTGCTAGTTGGGAAAATGAACATAAGTTTTTTTGATTTATGGAAGTTTTGTGACAAGACTAGGGATTACAATTTATTGTATCGAAGACAATGACTATTAAACTATTTTTTTATTTTAGTTTCTGAAAGCCATACCTGGACAAAATAGGTCTTCACTAGGGTGTTCCCTAGACACTATCAAAGGTCTTCAGATAGGGTCTCCCACTGCTTTAAGGCACACAAATTTAAATCACTAAATGACCTTCTAAAGCTCAGCTCAAAGGCCTATGAAACCTATACAGGCTCTGTTGCCTGATTCCAGCACTGGTGTGGGCCTTGGGTTACAATATTCATACAAATTCAAATATAGTTCTAACACTATCCCCCTCTCTGATACTTGGACAATGTAAAAGAAAAGTCATGATGTTATATGATAAAGTTGGAAATCATAGTTTTAGTCCACAAAGGTCTGTCTGGAAAAAGCCCAGCCATTGTTAATATAATAAGAATGGTTTGCACGACATTGATATAGCCTGGCAGCCAAGGAGAGTGGACTGGAATGTACATGCGTGAACAATGATAACTTCACTGTACTAGTCAGTGGGGGTGGTAGATGCTGTTGAGTGAGCTTGCGTACTGTGTGGACATCACATTCAAAATGCCTAAGCAAGTAGAACCATGAATTTGCATCCAATTTTGCATTCAGCCTGAACATTCCTCCACAGAAACGATCTGGATGATTCAATAGGCCACAGCTATGGGCAACTAGTGATTGACAGCTTCAACACGACAGTGTTCCCACTCATACAACATGTCTCGCATGTAGAGATTTTTGGTGAAATATCAAATCACCCAGGTGACTCAGCTGCCCTATAGCCCAGATTTGGCATCACGATTTCTGGCTTTTCCACAAACCAAAATCTCCTTGGAAAGGGAAGGGGTTTCAGACCATCATCAATGAGATTCAGGAAAATATGATGTGGCAGCTGATGGCAATTGGGAGAACTTTGTGCCTACTTTGAAGGGCACTGAGGTGTCATTGTCTTACGTACAATGATTCTTGTATCTTCTTCAATAAATGTCTCTGTTTCTCATATTATATGGCTGGATGCTTTCTGGACAGACTTTGTATTAATTAACATTGCTGTTTTCTACTATTCTACTTGTACTTTAAGTGATGGGATGTACAAATCAGATTCATGGACATTTTCAAATGAAATTCAGTTTACCTTTATTTTCTTCTCATATGTAGAAGGTACAGCTTGGGTCTTTGTCAGTAAACTCAGGGAGACAGAGAAGAATGTGTGAAAACAAGGCCTACATGTGCCCCTCAGAACAACAGCTCTGAGTTTGAGTGAAAGAACCCGCATGCAGCAGGCCAGGAACCCATGACTCAGCGCTTCTGGGCCCCTCAGTGGAGCCCCTCCAGTCTTTCTGGCCCGAGTGCTACAAATGGATCCAATGCTCTGGGATCCTTTTACATCAGTGTTGGCTCTTCCCTACAAAATAGCTTCTCATCCTGTAGCCTTAAAAACTTTTTCCTCAAATAGTCCCAAGGAAGGAACAGTCTGAAGAGGTGACAACTTCTCTGATAATTGCTTTCTGAAACATATGGGCTTCACTTTCTCGAATAAATAATTCAGGTTGCTTTTCTTAATTTTTTTCTCGAGAAGAAAGAAAGAAAAAGAAAAAGGAAAAGAAAAAAAAGAACGGAAGAATGGAAGGAAGGAAGTAAGAAAAAATCCCATTTATTTCTTCCCTTATTAGAATCAGTAGGAGATATTTAAGTCTAAAAACTATTCAAGTATTAGCTTTCTTAATTTAATTAAACATAATTAAAATGAGAGTAATAAAATGGCAGAACAAACAGTTTCAGTTGAACCTAACAGGCTGGATGCTATGTGTTTTCTACAACTTTTATATTTTATTAGTGGAAAGTAATTTCTTTTGAGAAGATAAGTTGACCAAGATCTACCGTTTCAACAAAATTTTCCTTCCTCTGTCACAACATAAAAGATTAGCTAGTTCTAAATCTGGATTTTTAAATAACAAATTTGGCAAAATGTAAGTTTTATCCATATACCACAGCTTTTTGACAGATTGAAAATCACAACTTATTTGATCAACAATTACTATTGAAATATTTTCTTAATTTAACTTTTCCCCCTACTTCCCACATTAAAGAAAAATAGCAAAATGCACTTATTTTTTTATGTGTGTGCAAACCCCAGGCATTTTAGATGATGTTTATTTTTGACAATATCTAACATGTTGGAGTAAAATCATTTTACTATTGGGAACAACAATACTCCCATTCTAAAAATGAATTGTTGCCTTATTGTTTATATTTAGCAATAGCAGTGTTATACATTTAGGAGAAATAAATATTCTGTCCTTTTTTTCCAATCGGAGATCCACTTCATTTATTTCTATTTAGTTGTCTTCTTTTTGTCGGGATTTAGACTAATGAGAAAATCTCAGAAAGATTCTTTACTGTCTAAACATCAAGCACGTAAATGCTTCTCAATAGCAATAACACAAGAAATGCACTCAAAGACAATGCGCGGCCTGAGAAATTCTTGTGTGCTGACAGCTCCCCAGCAGTGTTGTCACAGCAGGAAGACATCAGTTGAAGAAACAGATAGTGACCTTAGAAAAAGTCTGGTCAGCAGTGCGGACAGGGTTTCACAAGATTATGAATCACCCCAGGGTCGCTCTGTTCCCACCATAAAAAGAGCATGGTCGTTTTCTTGTAATCTAATAAGAGATGGGAGCAAAGGACAGCTCCAGTGTGTGTTTGCGAAAAAAAATTCTTGATTACAGTTTCAAAACTATACAGTTTCTGTGCTATTGAAGTGCAGATTATAGGGGTTAAGGCCATGTTAGGATTGGATTACCTTTTATAGCTTTATGTTATCCTCCAGTTCATGAATCAGAAAGTACTTAAATTAAACTGAACATTTGGGAGTAATCCTGGTATGTGGCATGGTGGTAGAAAATTAATCATGATTTGGTGATAGATTATTCAGCCTTTCATTTGAAGGCGGTCTTTTACAGAATCAGTGAAGTAACTCTCTGGTGGATATATATACGTGTAAACATATATATACACACATATATATGAAGATAAAACTGTATAACACATTATGTTAGGATTGGTTCAATGGACAATGATTTAATGAAATAAAACATACATTTATATAAAATATGTATGAGGGATATAAACATTAAATCTGGAATGAATTTCCAGCAGAATTTCAGAGTTTAACAATGCCCACTTTTGTTTGTTAGTTTCTAGGTTTATTTTCATACACTATTTAAAACCAAAGAGTTACTAAATATTTTAAATGACCTATTTTGACGTGAGAAAAGCTAACATTTCCATCTTGAAAATAGAAATCAGAAAATTGCTATAATTAGATTAAGGCTTATTGAGGCCATGGTAGCCAACATTTCTAGCTTTGATGACATTTTAAAATGATACATGCCTCTTAATTTGCCCTAGCAGCACTTTATGTGCTGGTGAAAAGAAGGTTTTACTTTATTCAGTCATTTTATCATTTGTACTTAAGCTGCTTCTTCAACACTATTTGCTCTATACACATTTCCGGGACCATAATCAGACGTCTTACCATTTAAATGGATTTTATTCTCCAACTTATCGCCTTTGCTTTGTCAGTGTGTTCCTCTGAAACCCTGCTGACATCTAGAGATAAGTCCTATCCATCTTAGGCTATTGACTGAATTTTGATTGTGAAGAAGCCATCACTTAGGGTAGAGAAAAACAGAGTGAGGTGTTACAGCTAAGGATGTATTTTATGTTATGGTTCCAAAACCCAAAGGTAAATAAGATGGAGTTTGCAGCTCTTCATTTTTTATTAGGTGTAGATGGACTTTGCAGGCTGTTTTCCTTGTCTGTTTCCTTTTCCCTCTAGGAGTCACAGACCCTGTGGTTTTGCTCTGATTTACTCTCTCAGCAAAGATGAATGTAAAAGGGAATACTCACTCTCGAAGGATATTATACTGGTCGGTTAAACATAGTGGGTCTTTAATTCATCTCTGTTTATTTTCCAGTTGTCAATTTCTCTTTGTTTCTTCCTCATTTATATATGCTTAAATAGGCGAGGAGGCAGATTTCAACTGTGTGTCTTTGCCTAAAGATACTTCTAGTGCTCCTAAAAGTGCTACTTTTATAAACTGGAAACTGGAAATGATCAATATGCAGCCGGGTTCAATTCCTTTTTGAATATAGAAAACACTACTTTGTGACATTCAGTCTCTTGGCTTAAAGAACAAAAACTCTGAATGTCATTGCAAATTCAAGCCGAAAAGAGAACACAGGACAATAGTAACCAAGTTCTCACTCTAAGCTGATGCCAACTTGACTGTCTCCCATTCGTTGCCATGAGAATTTTGCATATAGAAATAAGAAATATTTAATCTCAATTTCTTAGACTGCCTTTGAATCTGTAAGTATTGAAGATGAGTTTTTAATTCTTACTTCCTTTTCAGTATTTATAATAGTAAAGATGTATAATAGCAAACGATATAGCCACTTAAAATATATGGTGATTTTAGGAGAGTAAGCTGTTTCGATGCCCCTATCTGTAGAATACGTATCATTGATTATTTGTAGCAAAAATACTCCTCTATTTCTACTCTCCCTAGGTAAAGCTTACAAATTAATTCACAGGAACTGTCATCTAACACTGGAATTTCTCGTACCATTAAGACTTGCATATAACCATCTGTTTTGCATGTGTATTTGTTCTTGGTAATCTTTGTTACTAGATGGACTCTATAGAAAGTACATAAGTGCAAATGCCAACATGTATTTTTGTTAGTGGTCCTGAATATACTGGTTAAGGTAGAAAAACAAATGTACTTACTTTGATTTATCGCTTCTGACATTAGCATGTACCATACTGCTCTCCGGGAAACAAAATGGTTGCACCTGAGGACAGTGATATAAACACTACTTTGATGATTTGAAACAAACCATTAGGCTTTGATGAAAGAACTATTACCATGGTGGATCCTGTAAAGGGAGAGAGTGCTGGGATATAATGGATGAGCAGTTCGCAATTACTTGTTTAGAATTTAAAAAAGTCAAAGCTTAGTTTTTTAGCAGGGAATAGATACATACAGCAAATTGAATTTTATATGACTTTATATGGTAGAAATTTTACAGCTAGTACATACTTTGTTGCAGTCGCTTTCTTATTTATAAAATCAAATTAATTCAAATTAGATAAACATATTCTAATGTGAAATTAAATTGTGTTTTAAAAATAAATCTAAAATTATTCTATTACATCTTTCAAAAGGAATTTCCTAAATGGAATTTTATGAATTTACATGGACAGACTAAATGTTTTCTTCTATTTATAGTTTTAAATACATGCCCATACACGAATGCACACAAGCCAAGACTCATTATGAATTAAATACTTATTTATCCTATATGATTTGTAGAGAGAGATATAAAATATAATCTCAATTAGTCAAGTACTAAAATTCACATTGTAAGGAAATTTTATTTAAAAAGCAAAAGTTAAGCTAAAATATCTAAGTTTCTAAGGAGGCTAGTGTTTGGTGTTATTTTAAAACTTTTTTACCTTAGTACATTAGTATGGCTTAAATGTCAGATTAGATAATTTCATTCAGTCTTGAAAACAAAACACCTAGTCTCCAGGGGGCAGGATTTAAGTAAATTCATGTGGGAGGAGAGAGTATGGAGGACAAAAGAGGCAAGAGCAGAGAGTAGATACAAGCACGTCAGTAATTGCTTTGGTGAGTGGAGGGTAAGACACCAGAGGTGAGCCTAAAAGACTATGTAGGCCTTAGGTATTGGAGAACCCAGGAGAGGCGAGGGAGAGTGGGGTACGCACAGATGAGCTACTGCAAGAGATAGACCATCACACAGAAAAAGGAAGGACAAAACCACGGCAGGACCGTGTAATGAAGAAAAACCTAACCGTTTTCCCAATTATGCCATGGGCCTGCCCTGAAACTTCACAACCTACCTCTGGGAAGTGCGAAGAGCATTTTCGGCAGTGTGTCTTATTAACATGATTTGCTTTGCAGATGCACACTGCATTTATGCCCATGTTTTATGGTGAATAGGGTTTTCTGCTGCAAACTATGGTTTATAGTTTTAAAAGTGTATATATTTCACACTATATTTAAAAGCATTATTTTCGGGGTCCACATTTCATTGGGAGCTAGGGGGCACAGGCACAATTAGTTTCATTTACCAAGGAGGGTATGCAGGTTTCGCCGAGGTGGAAGGAAGAACTTGCTGGAGGCCGGGGACAGTAAGCTGCAGAGCCCGAAGCAGAACCCAGAGCTTATCTCCTGTCCAGCGCTTTTCCGTTACCCTGTCATGCAGCTCCCCGCTTTTGAAAGATTGTGGTTTCCCCACTCACAGGTTTCAAGTCTTCCTCAGAAGAGTTGAACACAGAAAACAATGCAAAGTATTTTCTCCTCCGTGACTTTATTTTCACTGTATGTCCATCTTCTTTCCGTATAAATTTTACTTACAAAGGAGAGGAAAGATGCTGTTTTGTGGCATTCGAGGTAACCAACTTGTGTTGCGTTTATGGGCACAGCACCTGAATTTACCTGATCTGTGCTGCAGAACCTCTTCTTTACCTGGTTATTCCAAAGCCGTCAAAAGGATTATAAATTTACAAATAAACTCTGGTGACTGTTAAATGGTTTTATGAGGCTAATGGCACTGTTTCTTTCTTTCTTCCTCCCTTCCCTTCCTTTCTCCCCTTCCTTCCTTCCTTCCTTCCTTCCTTCCTTCCTTCCTTCCTTCCTTCCTTCCTTCCTTCCTTCCTTCCTTCTCTCTCTCTCTCTCTCTCTGTCTGTCTTTCTTTCTTCCTACTACACAACACAATTGCTCTAAAATTTAGTTGGTAGTTTTCACAATGGCCTTGATGCTATTTAATGTTTGCCTTAAAATCAGGAAACCCTAATAAGCTATATATTTATGTTTTCCCCCCATTCTCCTCTTACTGCTTGAACTGGCATAGGCAGTCTGAAGTTGTATTATCAGTGACAGAAATTAAGTTATAAATGTTAAAAGGGCACTGTCCCATTGAAGGCGAGTCCAGTGTTTTTATAAACTTAATAAGGATTGTTCTATCAGTGCCATTATTCTTCTGTAGTGCATTGAAATCCTTTGATGTAGTCATTGCTGCCTTGCTCTGAGCTTCTTTCTCTGCATGTGTGGGTGCTTCTGCTGTTATGGAATTATTTCTTGGTTGAATGAATGTTTTCTCAAGTTTGGAACTTAGAACACAACCCAAGGATGGCTTACCAATTAATTCAACATTTATTTTGTTTTGAGCCAGCTTGGGGTTGAAGGCTGTAGTCTCGAAATGAATGAAGCCCGTGTGATACTGAGTGGTTTTAGATTCTAAAGACAATGTGACGTAACAGGAGGTGATCTAGTTAGTGGGCTGTAAGTCAGGAAGCCCCAGACCCAGCCTTGCCTACATGCCTGAGACCATGGTTACAACACAAACTCCTTATAGGATGCTAAATTGGAACTTTCTGAACTGCATTTAGAAGAACCTAAAGTGGTTTGTGCTCTGGAGTTGGGAATCTAAGACTGCAACAACTTTCTCCTCTTCTATGCTATTTATTTTCTTTCAACCAAAACCATTCCAAATTGAGGTTATAAAAGTCAGCCTAGCACGGTAGGTCCCATGATCATGATGCCAGCCCCTTTCTCTTGCATGTCCTTAATCACTGTTCCAGTAGAATTTAAATGTCGTGTGGAAATGCTGTACAGGTTTAATTGTTAAGCACTCAGAAGATGTAGGTTCAGGGTTTGGGAGGCTTCCCTACTCCAACCTGTAGTGAATGAGAATCCAAGCAATTGGTCCCCGTTGAGTAGCCCAGAAACATCTTGAGTAGCCCAAGAAGGTGAGCCTTCTTGGTCAGGTAGTCTTCCTGGTGTTAGAGATAAAGTAGTAAATGAAGCACGTCTCTCTCCTTAAGGATTTGCTACCTCTTTATAGATATGTACACATAGGTAAAATACAGTGTGCTCAATGTACTTTTATATGTTGTGGGTACACAAATAATAGGTATGATTAAATATTATAAACCATATTTTAATAGCTTTATTGAGGTCTAATTGATAACAAACTACACACATTTATGCACACAATTTGGCATAAAGTTTCAATCGTACAAGATGAGTATTTCCTAAAGATATGCTGTACAACACAGTGTCTAAAGTTAACAATACCCTATTGTGTACTGGAAATTTGTCAAGAGAGTTCGTCTCATGTTAAGGGTTCTTTAACATGTTTTACACTCCTTGCATCTTCATGCACGTGTGGGTTGTTATGGTAGCATAGAAAAGGTGCCTCCCTGAATCTCAGTGGAATGGCCTGGCTAAGTGCAGGGGTGGATGGAAGGTGGGTTATATGTGTTGTTAGATGAGGTAACACCTGAACGGAGTCTTTCAGCCTCCCAGGGCGGGACAGCATCGGGGTGCATGGGAGCACATGCATGAGCACCGGCTTGCAGATAAATAGTGTGTGCCACCAGGGAAATGCAAACATTTTGCATTAGAGAAGAAGAAAATTCCTGAAAGGTGGGGAAGGTCTAGATTAAAGAAAGGTTTTTTTTTCTGGACTGATGTTAGAACCAGTTAAAAAAAAAACAACCCAATACCCTAAAACTAGTGTTTATCAAAAAAGGCAGTATGCCATAAAATGAAGGTTAGGAAAGGAAATGATAAAATTGAAAAATATGCTTTGTATTTATATATATATATATACACATACATATATACTGCATACAACATTATTTTGTTGCTATAAAAATGTTACTTTTAATATTAAGGAGTCAAATTGGCATTTCGATTCACATTTTAGCTTCTCGTTTTTAAGATGCAGAATTTGGGATCTAGATTAATGCCAAAGGCAGTTGATGCAGGGTGTTAATTCTCTTTCCATTGCTTCAGTTTTACAAGTGCATGGATACAGCTGTTGGTGCTGTTACCAGATGTCAGACTAGGGGCTTCGGGAAGCTTTTCCATATATCAGCTGTTTCCTGGAGGTCAAGTATTACAGTGCATGATAATATTCTTGAAACACAAAGGCAAGCTGTCTTTATTACAGGTACCAATCAGATATGTAGTGAATAAATATGTGCTCACACAAAAATGTGTACACAGGTATTTATAACAATGTTATTCACAATAGCACAAACAAAGAAACAACCTAAATGTCCATCAACTGAGAAGTAGACAAATTGTCCGTGCTATGGCATATTATTCAGTATTAATAGAACATTAAGTGCAGATACATGCTGCAACATTATGCTAAGTGAGAGAAGCCAGTCACAGAAGACCACCTGCTGTATGATTCCATTTATGGCAATTGACTAGAATAGGCAAAATTATAGAGACCTAAGCCAGATTCGTGATTGCCTAAGGCTGTGGGGCAGGGGAACCGTGATTGCTAATGGGCATGGGGTTTCTTTTAGGGGGGATACGCATATTCTAAAATAAGATTGTGGTGATAATGTAGAACTCAGTAAATATGCTAAAGTCATTGTCCTATACACTTTAAATGCATGAATGGATGATATGTGAATTATTTCTCCATTGCCCTGTGAAAAACAGTGATTTTTTTAATTGCTTGGATAGGAAATCAGTTACATAACGCAAAATTATCTTCTGTGCAATTACTTCTTCTTTTATAATATTCTTAACTAAAATAAGGACTTACATTAATAAATAAGAGAACAAACTAAATGTGAAGCACATAATTAGTAACACATTTAAGGGCATTTTTATTGTTTCAGTTAAAATATTTTTTGACCTTTAATCCAATACCTTGGGTAAGATATGAAAATTAATAAATTAATAGCTCTCATCTCCCAAGCCAATCAATGATGCATTTTCCATTTCTTCCTCCTGTGAGAGTCTCCTTAATTTAAGGCTTGATTATTTGGAATATTCTTTGAATTTAATGCTATGTTTTCCTTCCATTATTAAAGTAAATTTTAAGCGACAATGTTAAAAATCTCATGTTTACCACTGTATAAAATAGTGATCTTTTTATCCTTAAATTGCTCAAGGACACAAATTCTTTTGGACAGAGCTTTTACTTTATTGACTTTGTGACAGGAAAAAACACACGCATTTTAGGGCACACTCCCCCATTGTGTAAACTACTCCCTGGGAGTGAGTAAGGAATTATATTAACTCTTTTGATGAAGCAGTAATTGAAATAATACCCTTGTGACTTAGAAAGAGTTATCTTTTAAAGTTGCTAAAAGAAACCAAATGGAAAACTGTAGTTTTGCTGAAAGAGAGACTTTAGCTGCAGAAGTGGAAGAGGCTAAATAAAAATCAGATCTGCCCTAGCCAGCTTGCCCCTTGAATTCCTTCTGTCCTGACTCCCTCCCTCCTTCCCCTTTGCTCTCCCGTCCTCCCCTTCAAGCTCTTTGTCTCCCCCCATCCCCAGCTCACCCTCCCCGTCACTCCTTCATTGCTCCTTCATTTGGATGGTGCTCACTGAGCCCTGGCCACAAGCTGGGCACACACCAGTTCCTATTGTGACCAGAGTTTTGCTCATTACTTAGCACATTTCTGTTGCTTACATAACATTTAGCTATTGATTGTCTATTGAGAGCATTAGGAAAAACTTCTCTCCTTTTTCCCTAATTTCAGGATGCCAGTTTGTTATAGGAAATTGGTCGCATTGTTTTATTCCTTCATTTTCTGAGTAATGACTTGATCTTAGATACACCTTTCGGAGTCCCAGCTGAGAATGAGTCCCATCATCATGGTCACAACAATGATATACAATGTTCGTGGCTGTTATGCAGATAAAGTTTAATGACTTTAATGGATGGAGCTTAAATCTCCGCTCACTGTAGACAGTAAGTGACAATTCTTTACTGAAGACCCTCTGTATACATAATTCTATACTGGGTAATAATACCTCTGAGAGGGTTTTAGAAACTTAAATTCCTTATTATTATATTTTCTTAGAATAATGTCATTTTATTACTTCTGTTTCATGGCCTGTGCAACAGGTTCAAGAATTTTTTAGCTATTCGTATGGAAATAAATTAGTGAGCTATTTCTCCTTGACATCTGATGAAGCAGTAGGCTTTACACAGCAGATTTTGGCAAGTTTTTATTATAATTCCCGATAAATAATTAGCCTTCTATTTTAAGTAGGGGGGATGTATTTCAATAATTGTGCAACATTTTTTGCAGATAACCTAAGCCTCCAGATGAATAACCATTTAAACTATTGTCATGTAAGATCTATTTGTTGACCGACTTGAAACACTTTCGTATGATTTTCTCCGGCTTAAAACTATGTGAGCATAGCAAACATTATGCTTTTTTCACATTCATGTTAATTTGGCTTGAATGGCTCTTTAAGCAGGGACGACTCAGATAAGTTTCATCTTCAATTGCTTTCTTATGGTTCTAAGTTTAATGCTACCTCTGGCTGTCTGTGTTGTAATATGCTGAATGACTTCGGCAGCTGTTCCATATTTTTGATACAGGTTTAACATTCAGTTTTCTTATTAGATGATGATTTTGACCATGATACTGAAATAAAAGGAAATGCATTTCTTAGTGCATCAGTGAAAAAAGTTTAAATAATTTAATCACATGTCTTTACGAGGCCTTTCATTTCATAGCTCGATAGCTCTCCAAAGTTCCATTGTCATCGTTT